>WSYH01007381.1:0-33354 GCA_036426205.1 Ascaphus truei | reverse complement strand
ATATATATAAGTATTATATATATATATATAATATATATATATATATATTAATCTATATATGTAGGTATCAGTACCGTGGTTACGCCGAGCTTCAATAATCAAAAAATAAATAGATGATACCGTTCTGGGCTACGAAATGCTTTTATTTGTGCGAGCTTTCGAGATACCCTGATCTCTTCTTCGGGCGATGTTACAATGAATGAAGCAAGGATAACTTAAAAACAGTGTCTCTTGGAATGTTATCTGAGCTGGTCCTTCCTCCGTTGTGTATGAGATTATGGCTGGAGGTGTCAAAGGGTAACTGAAAGCAAGTGAAGAAGAGTTGTATGGGTGTATCATTGTGAATAAAAATGAATGGAGAGCCCACAGTATAACTGTGCTCTACCACGGTGTGTGTGGAGTGAGAGGGGTATAATGGTGTGGGTGGGTGTGGAAATGTGAGATTTAGTAGCACAACTAAAGTGTGTGTGGATTGTATGTGGTCCCTTTTGGTGTATAGGATGGAAGAATAGGAAGTATTAGTATTGTTGAAAGACAGCTGTGTGTGCATACATATAGCACATTGTATTACATACATGGCCTTGTACGCTCATGGGAAGAGAGTTCGTTAGTGTCAGTAATGACTTATAAAATTTCGATCTCTGTTTAGGCCACTGCTAAGTGTCCCGAACAGTTGCATAAATTTGTATTCATCAACCGTCCTCTCTTTCGGGGTTTTTAAGATTACCTTTGAGTATGGCAACCCTCGATCGTTTCACTTATCTTATATATATTATATATATATATATATATATATATTATATATCAGGATTCCTTTCCCTTCTACCAGGCAGACCAGAACTCAAGACCTGCAGTCAAGAAAAGAGACAGACACTCAAATGTATGTCCAAAAGATGTATTGAAGACAGGCACAGTCAACCAGTGGTTGGACGTTACATTTGAGTGCTGTCTCTTTTCTTGCTGCGTGGTCTTGGAGTTTCGGTCTGCCTGGTAAGGAATCACATGTATCTTATCCTTTTTTTAGGGCAAGCACCTACCTTCAATATATTTGTGTGATGCCATCTGTCTCTGTATACTATATACATATATATATATATATAATTATAATATACATATATATATAATATATCTATATAATACTATATTATATATATCTATCCTTCTCTTCTCCTCTCTCTTCTCTCTCTCTCTCCTTCTCTACTACTCTCTCTCTATTTCTACCCATCATCACTGAGTTAACTTTGGTGAGTAAAAGTGACCAAAAACCCTGCCACGGAAGCACTATGCAAATATACACTGGTATGCTCATCTGCATGTCTTAGGCAGGTCTGCAGGCTGGGTTGCAGACCGGCCTAAGACATGCAGATGAGCATACAGTTATATTTGCATATATATATATAATATATATATTATATATATATATCTATTATATTCAAATGATATCAAGTGTGCAAAAAGTAGAACACATTTCTACAATACCATCCACAATTCCTGGTTTGAACACAAACCACAGTATAGATGGTATAGACAGTGCAACCCCGCGCATGTAGAAATAGTATCAATATAATAGTCTCTCATTAGCTATCTAAAAACATCCACATTGGCAACCGTGTTATCAATTGCCACACCAATATGTAATGCAATGAACATAGATATTATGTAGATAAATTGTAGCACTAGCAAAAGTCATAAATAATTAGACAGTGAGCATTTAACATAAGTGACTTTTTAAGTGATAAATATAGTTAGAACAATAGTTTTGACTAGAGTACGTGACTGGGGAACTGATTTCGCAACTTTTTGACTCACTGACACAAACGTAACGCTACTCAGTCACACATGACCCATTCTGCTAACCTGCATATTTAACCACCCCCCCTTTACAAACTCTTTGCACTGCAGCACTCTCCCAAAACTGACGCACAAACACTGAACACCCTGAACTACTCTAGCATTGGCAATGCACCAAAAACATTTGACAATGAACAGGCACACAACCACTACTGTTTAGTCTGCACACACTCACTTTGCTCACAGACTAAGCTCCATGCACACTCTACCTCTGGCATAATGAACCTGCTCGGTATCTTAACATTTTTTTTTCTCCTGGCCTCATGGCGGTTTTACTCTCTCTGCTATACACTACACACTCCTCCATCACTGGCCCACACCAACCCAAACTATCACCATACACCCTGACTATTGAAAAGCCTTGCAACTATTACTGAATTTTGCTGTGGAGACTCTCAAAAAACAACAACCAACCACTGGCTCACTCATGGCAAACACCACATTTTAAACCACCTCCAAACACTACCAATTCCACTCGTACTGTTTCTCTCCTTGCAGTTGATATTGACCTAACCCAGGTCCTCCCATTCAGCTCTGTCCATGCCCCTGAGATTCCCCTTTAATTCCAAAAAGCCTATCTGTCGCCATATAATATCCAAGCCTGCGCCCATACTGGATGCTAACTAAGATGCATGGTGCCTATTATACGCATAAACCCAAACTCCATCATTCTTACAGAAACATTGGCTATCCCTTAAAGCCCCTGATGCAAATCATCGCCATTCATGATGATACTCCGTTTTTAGAGAGATAGGTCAATAGATAGGAGAGGGGTGTTATTTTATATTGCAGACCCTTACAATTTACCCTGTTAAATTGCCCATCAAGCCCACACTCCTTTGAAATTCTAGTTTGGGCAAATCTGCCTCCCCTTTTCTAAGCCATCTTGCTTGCTGGCATCTAACCGCCCCCCTAAGCCCCTCTACAATCCTTGACTGATATCATCCCATTTCTTGCTCCATTCCTCTCTGATGAGAAGAAGTGAGTGCTTTCTTGGGGATTTCAAACTTCAATTGGCTTGACCTAAAAACCAAAAATCCTGATACACTCAAGTCACTTAACCTATCGCAACTCATTTCCCAACCTCACCGGATAAACCTGACATCGCACACAACCATTCCTTCTAGACTGGATTCTCTCCTCAAACCCCAGCAGAATCCATCTCCTCTGGCAATCCTTCCTGACATTTTCAGTGACCCATGCAATAGTGCTACTGTTAAGAACATTAAACCGCCCCCAATCAAGCCCTAAAGTTCTCTCACTAGAAAATGTTAGTAAACTTTAACTCAACCAACAGTTTCTGGAAGACCTTACCAAACTGCCACATGGCCAGAATCGAATTTTATTCCCGACCCTGATTCTCGCACTCTGACTATTTCCAATCCGAGTTCTACAACTCTTATATACCCAGGCCCCTTCGCAAACATAAGGGTACGAGGGTCCCACCTTCCATGGGGTTAAACACTGACCTTATTGCACTCTACCAGCTCAGGATACCTTGGAAAAGCTACAAAGTAACTGGCCACTACCAAGGATCTCAATCACTACAGATGCATGCGGCAACATGTCACAAGGCAAACAGGCATGTCAAAAGCACAATATTGACTCTGACATCTCCACCAAATACAACAAACCCAGCTAACTTCTGGAAAGGTTATCAACAATACATTCCAGCCTCTAACCATCAAACAACCAAGTAATATCACTAGGGGGATATTACTCTGACAAACCCCACTGACATTGCAAATGCATTCAATGATTACTTTGTGGGTGTGCCACTAACTTATTTAGCACAAACGCAGCCCCAACACCACAAACCTGAATCTCATCCTGGGAGTACTCTATAGTCCCACGCCCTCCCAACACGCCACAATTTTTCAATTGGCCTAGTAATCTGAAGAGGAGATAATACACGCGATTCCTCAAACTAAAGCTAAGCAGCCACATGGACCCTGACTTATTCAATCTAGGTTCCTATGACTTGGTGCCCCACGCCATTGCCGAACCAATTGCGTCCCATAGTCCACTCTATCCTGTCTGCAGCCATATCCCTAAGAATGGAAAACTGCCAGAGTTTATCCCAATCTTCAAAATGTGGGACAAAAACACTGTCTCAAACTACAGGCCAAATCTCACTTCTCCCAATTCTATCCCAAAGTCATGAAAATTGTCCACTCCCAATTAAGCGATTTCTATACCAAGACACCCATTTCATATCTTCCAATCTGGTTTTGTTTCAACACCCACCGTAACTACCCTGCCTAAAAGTTTGCAATGAATCCAGTGTGGAATGGAATGGGACACTCACTGGTGCAGTATTCCTAGATTTTGCAAAGGCTTTGACACAGTTGATCATGCTATCCGCTGCTTAACAAACTCCAGAGCTCTGGAATAGGGTAAGCATGCTTTAAACTGGTTTCAGTCCCTACCTATCAGCAGATGCCCAACATGTTGTCCATCCTGAGCTCTAACTCCACCCCCTGGATATCACCTGTGGGTGGTCCCGCAAGGCTCTGTTCTGGGGCCCCATACCTCTTCTCAGTGTTCATTAATGGTCTTCCCACAGCTTTAAGGAACGCCCAATACACATGTATGCATGATGACACAACCGTATATGCACACAGCCATAGCCTCTCTGACCTTCAACCATTCTTCAGTCTGACTTTTAGAGACCTGAACTGGATTTCCCAAAACAAACTGTTTTTTAAACACTGACAACTGTAACAATGGTGTTTGGACCAAAACGTAAATTTTTAAAGTTTCCAGTGACTAAGCTCCTGATTAGAACCAACGCTACACAAACCACCCTAACCCCTGTCACTAGTTTTTAAATACCTGGGCCTATGGTTTTTGACTCCCATACATTTGGGGATGCACATTGATACCCTACACACCAAGACCTATGCCAAACCAGGGGTACTTTACAGGAACAAATCCTCCCTAAGTTCTCCTGGTCAGAAAGCATATCGGCACAGTAGATCTAATGCCAAATTATTTGACAATGGAGACATCGTATTGATGGCTCAGCACACTCAACCCCCTTGGCAAAACTTGACACCCTCACAATTCAATTGTCGTTTGTTCTCCAATGCAACTACAACACACACGATCACTGCGATATGCTCAAAGAACTAGATTGTTATCATAATCTAGGCGCAAAGTTGCCCTTTCTGTCCTTAACCTTTAAATTCTTCATGGGCAAGCTACCCAGCTATCTGAAAAATGCTCCCCTCACCCCTACCACTTGCAGACACACTTATCATCTGAGATCATACTCCAAAAGACTTTCATGGTCCCAAGGTCCCAACAAAGTATCCGGAGCGTTCCTCCTTCTTCTACCATGATGCACCCCAAAACTGGAACAACTTACCAGAGACTCCCCATCCACCACCAGTTTTGAGTTCTTTCAATCTAGGCTGTCCACACTTTTAATCTGGTCTGTAACTGTTTCATACGCCCATAATATATATTTTCTTTAACTATGCTACGCAATGTCGTTGTATATAATGTATACCCTTGTTCATTTATGTAACTGTATTTGTAACCATGTATTATTGTTTTACTACTCTGTGCCCGGACATACTTGAAAACAGAGGTACTCTCTCTGTTATTACTTCCTGGTAACAACATTTATAAATAAATAAAAATAAATATATATGCAGGAAACTAAAGTCTATGAAAAAGCTGTTTGAAAGGGAAAAAATCAAACTGCACAGGAAAGTTCCAATATACAGTAAGTTGAGCTGTGAGGTTATACATGGTCTTGTAATATGATTCAAGTAAAAAAAATTCTAAAGTATCTGTATAGCCTTCTCAGGGAAGGTGGTAATGGACCTTCACGCTTAAGTGCTTGCATTCACTTGTACTGTTCGTAGATAATACACATGCAGCACCTAGCTGTTTAAATTCATGCCGACTTGTCATCCAGCCACTCATTGCTCCGTAACAAACCTCACACAAAGCTTCGTATAACTTCCAATATGCTTAAAATACCTTGGCAACTCGCCGTGTGACTGAGGCAGATTTCACTGTGTTTCTCCTCCTGGAATCCGTGGTTCGCTCCTGCATGACGCAAAGACTCTCTTCCATGTTAGCACCTTCCGGTCTCACACACACACCACAACCGGAAAATAGCTGTGTTCGTCCAGTTGCGATAGTGGAGAATACTGCTAAATGGTATTTCAGTATTAAGCTGATACCTTTTTTATTTGGACTAACAATTTATGTCAAGAACAAGCTTTCGAGAGTTCTCGTCTCTTACTCAGGTCTGCAATACATGATTTTACAAATAATCTATTGCTAAAAAGTGTTAGGAAGCAGGAAAAAAAAACCTGAGATATATAAAGTAGGGGGAGAAAGGGGATGTTTTGAACACATTAAAGTGTTAAAATAGTGACAAGGAACAGCATGGATGGGGACTTCTGTTGGGGAATGGGGGGAGGAAAGGTGGATAAGAACATGGCAGAGAGGCAGGCAGGCTATTAAAAACAATTGTGATAGTGTGTGTGAGAAACACCCCATATGCGCAAGTCCTCTTGTTTTGGTGTCAAAGAGTCTTACCATTCTGAGTTCAAATGTTTTCTGTTCTTGGGTGCATATTTTAAACATTCCTTGAGGATTTTTGATTTTTAAATCATTTATGAAATGACCTGTTGAAAATTATGTCCCACTTGGTGAGCTTATCTCCTTCTTCATGTTGTGTATAGAGTGTCTGTGCATATTCATTCTGCCTTGTAGTTTTTTGGCTGTTTCACCATGTAGCAATCCTTCAGTCATCACCACGAAGAAGGTGTAAAGCACCAAATTTTTGACATTGGTATATAGCGTTAGCAACTCCAAGCGGATGCTTTATGAACAGACTTCCTAACATCCATCTCAGAATAAAAGGTGATTAATAATGATGAAACATATCACAAGCAGAGAACATTTGTAACAAATAAATAGCTATATTGTTACCATCTGATGGTATTTGTCTGTCGTCCATAATTTCTGATGTTTACAATTTGTCCTGACAACCCAAAGCTATTATATAGCATCTCACCACATATTCTAAATGGCTTTCGCTGCAGCTGGACTCATACGTATGAAGCTATTTTGATTAACTAATTTCTTCATGAGTATACATCCAGTGATTATAATCAACCATTGAGGAGGTTTATACCGGCACCCCATAATGGGTCTTGTAACTTGGGAAGTTAGAGTGTCCACCTAGGCTGAAATCAATGCAGTTCGCTCAGGACCCCTTGCTCCCGAACACTAGTATTTAAACAACAAAAAAAATCCTTACAGCTGTGGCTAGCTGCTGTTAATAAAGCTCCTCCTTAATGTGATTTTTACTAATAGTTACGGGAGCAGGGGTCTCCTGAGCTGAACCACATGATTGCAGCCCTGGGACCCCCTCTTCCGATGAATAGGCCCGTTATGTGGGTGTCGCATCTCCTTGTGCTTAGAAATCTCCCGCGTCATGTGGCGGCGGGGTAATTTAAACAATTGCGGAATACCGCACCATGTACTGGGGCCTCATTTCTCGGAAGTGGGGTCCCCGATGCTGAAATCACATACCCTTACAGTCCATGGCAGCAACCAAAAAATTAAAAAAACAAAACCAAAAACTAAATTGCATACAATCCAATGTTTTTCTATACCTTTTGATGTGCTTCACCCTCCGATTCTGAATGCATCAGGAAGCTCTCTATCCATGACACAAAACTCCTTAACTGCAGGAAACTCCTGTTTTCATTCTTCCTTCCTTAGTTAACTCTTCTTTCTTTGTAATCCAATCCATTGGGCGGATGTTTTCGCCGTCGTCTTCTTAAGCTCAAATGAGACAGGACCAGGGTTTGCCACCTTCGACTGACGGTACACCTGGAGATTTTTTTAAAATGACACTGTGTTGTCATTGACACGTGAGGCTATGTACCGTCACGCGGCTTCAAGTTGCCATGACACCCGTGTCACCCAGGCATGAGTCGTGCACATTATGTGGCTGTCATCATTGTCATGTGCAACGAGCATCACGTGAGTGCTTAGTCTCCGTGAGGTGACTGTTGGGCATGGCATGACGCGCGCCGTGTGCGCTCCGCACAGCCATTAATTGGACAGTAGTTGCATGGTGGAGATGGCGCGAAGCTTGCTGTTGCTGGGTCACTATTGCTGCTGTTAATGGTATTGGGCATTGTATAACTTTCATCATGGGTGATGCAAACTGTTTTAGCCGAGCCCCCCTTTTTTCATCATAAAATTGCCGGGGCCCCTCCCTGTCTGATGTTTAATCCAAATCATCACATGAAAAAAAAAAAAAAAGCCCTTTATTAAACGGTATACAGATAATCCAAATAGCTACAATATGTTCTATATTTCAACGTCCGTTTACAAGCCATCGCAGCTGTCGAATTAGATCGCTTGCCATGCGCGTTGAGAGCTGTACATCACCAATCTTCAAGTATGAGCGCAGGAAGTTCATGCATAATTTTCAAGCGTGGATCGGGGTGGTATTTGTGTGGGCTGTTGTGATCTGTGTGTGTTATTTGGAACTTGCTGGCTGAGCGCACTTCAAAGTCAAATTTTGTTGTTCTCCCCAAGCACCAAGCTTAGAGGAGAGCGTCGTGTCAAATGCCTAATACTTTTGGGGGGCTTCATCCACCCTTTTCTCCCTCCCTTCCTTCTCCCCCCCCCTCTCCCCCCCACCATACCCTCCCTGCTACTTTGGTTGCTATCCCCTAGTTTCACTCCACACGTGTCTCACTACAGTAGGTATTTACTGTTTTTCCGTTTATCAGATGTTGTGTTTTTCACTTATTTTTTTTACTTATTTACTGTTACATTCTGTAGTAATCTGATGCATAGATGGCAGCCCGACCATTTCACTTGGCATGAGTGATCGCAAGGACGTGAAGCAGGTTTGCCTAGCTGTTGTAGGAGAGCAGGTTGACACACAGCACTATTGCAGGGCAGACACCGGAAGGAGGGGGGACGTTTGACTTTGCCCGTGCTCGTGACGTGTGACTCCTCCCTAACGTACCTCCGCCAGCCCTGTGCTGTCTGTGCAATGCACAACACCACTATGTGTGGCTGCCACGCATTCACTATCTGTTCAGCCATCCCGCGCAAACATCTTTGGCTGCCCGCCCGCGTGCACATTCATTTGTGCCCGCCCTGCGCGCCACGAGTTTTTTCGTCCCTCCCTGCGCACAGATCTGCCGGCTCACGCACCCCAGTTTAGCGCCGCGACGCCGCCTGCTGGCCCTCTAATTTATCGTGCGCTCTATTGCCCCCCCATGTTTGCGCAACGGCACTGCATTACAACACACCACTCTTACTCATCTCAATCACACCACACACCCACCACACCTCAATGCCCCCCCCACTACCACACTCAATACCCCCCAATCCCCCCCCACCACACCTTTGCATCCCATACACACCACACACCAATGCCACACTCAACACACATCCATCCCTCATCCTCCCCCCCCCCACACACACACGAACCTCTAATCCACCCTTCCACAAAAGAGCACACTCACATCCCCCATTTGTCACACACTTATCCCCCCCATTCATACACTCAATCAATGCCCACACATTCACACAAAACTCCCATCACACAACAACTCCACACACTCAATCCACCACACACTCACGAGCCCCACTCAATCCCCAACACTCACATGCAACACTCATTCCCCAACAGACACACTCAATCTCCACCCCACCACATTCAATCCCCCCGACACACACCCTCACACGCACCACCCCACCACCCGACCCCACCCACACCCCCACCCCCACACACCCCCCCACACTCCACACCCCCCCCCACACACCCCCCCCCCCCAACCCACCTCAACCCACACCCACCCCCACATCCCACCCCCCCAGCCACCACCCACCCCCACTCACATCCCCAACACCAATTCCCCCCACACCCTCATCCCACCACTCCCTCCTCCCATCCCCCCCACCCCACCATCCCCCCCACCGTACCCCGCCCCCACTCCCGCCTCCCCCCCCCCCCACCCCCACCCCACCTCCACCCCCTCCCCCTCCCGCTCCACACCCACACACCTACTCCCCCCCCCCCCCCCCACACACTCATACCCCCCCCCCCCGGGATCATAATGAACGCCACACACACACACCAATCCTTCCCACACAATTTTCACCTTTACTTTTCTACCTTCTCTCCTATTCCCCAACCTCTCCTTCTTCTTAAACTTTTGCGGGAATCCTACATGAAGAGAAGGAGTGGCTGTCCCTGTTGCATAGAGAACCGCCCCGCCACTCCTCTTCAAATACATAGATACAACATAGAATCATGCATCACTAGATCTTCTTGCCACACCATTCACACTACTGCCCCGCCCCCAGTTTCCCGTCAAGCAGGCCCGCGGCCCCCCCTACATAATCTTGCGTTCCCCCCAGTATCGCGCACTGCTGCCTTACAAACAAATAATTTCATTATTTATAACTAATGCTGATGAACAATTGGTTGCAAACATCGTCGCTGATCAATTTAATTTCTTACAATGGTTTATCTCAGTCTTACTTTACTTGAGTTAATTACGCAAAACAAGGTTACCCTAATCTTGCTATCAAAAGGAGGAACTGACGCAAATTACTGTAAAGAGAGAGAGGGGGGAAAGAATAGAGAGAGAGTAATGTGGGGGGAGGAGAAGAATCTATCGAGAGGCAATAATATATAGTACTGGAGAATCGAGGTATGAATAGTGGATAATAGATCTCGCTGCTTGTCGCCTCTCGCTCTAGCTCACTCCTCTCTCTCTTTTCTCCTTCTCTCTCTCTCTGTTGTCTTCCCCACCCGCTCGCTCCTCTTTTCCCCGCTCTCCTCTCTCTCTTTTCTCCTCGCTCCCTCCTCTCTGCTCACCATCTGCTCTCTTGCGCCCTCTTACTCTTCTTTTTTTCTCCTTCTCTCATTCTCGTTTTTCCCTCGCTCCTCTCTCTTTTTTTCCTCCCCCTCTCTGCTTTTTTTCTCCTACTCTCTGTTTCTCCTCTACTCTTTTCTTTTGTTCTCCTCCTCGCTTCTCTTTTTTTTTTCTCCTCCCTCTCTCCCTCTCGTTGTTCTCTTTTTTTCTCTCTCTCTCTCTCTTCTTTTTTTTTTGCTCCGCATACCTCCGATCTCCTCTCTTTTGTTTTCTCCTCTACTCTCTCTCTTCTTTTTTTCTACTCCTCTCTCTCTCTGTTTTTCTCCTCTCATCTCTCTCTCTTTTGTTTCTCCTCTCCTGCTCTCTCTTGTGTCTCCTGCTCTCACTCCTCTTCGCTTTCTTTTTTCCTCTTCTTCTCTCCTTTTTTGTGCTCTCTCCTACTCCCTCCGTTTCTCTGTCTCGCTATTTTGCTCCCTCTCTTCCTTTTTTCCTCCTCTCGCTCTCTCTCTTTCCTCCTCTTTCTCCCTGGCTCTCTTCTTTCTGTCCTCCCCCCCTCTCTTTTGAGATGTGTGTTCTCTAGAGGTTTCTAGGAATGTTACTACTGTGTTGCTTATGTGTCATGCTCTTGTCTAATAAAACACAACTCCAACTCCCATGATCCCCTACTGTGAAGCATAGCCAGTAGAGCATAGGGGGGCTGTTTTTGACCCCAAGGATTGTAGGGCAGCAGCGAAGGGAGGAATTAGTTTTCTGCAGTGTCCTGTGCAATGATCTGTGAGTGATGTGTGTATGATTAGCAATGAAAAGTTCACTTCTATGCCTGCACCTTGTCGTAACACAAAACCCAGCCCACCTGGAGATTTCATGGACAACCCTAGCCCTGAGAAGGGGATGCCAAACCCAAGTCTCCGGGTTAACCCGGAGATGGTGGCATCCCAGACGGACAGGCCTTCTATAGGCCTGATGATGTCCCATTTGGTGTCAAAATCATATACCCTCAATTCGGTGGATGTGTAAACCATGCGGTGACAGCTTCTTTTTTATTTAAAGGATGTGACATCATCAAAAGGGGAGGAAGCCAGACAATCAGTGGGTGAAGGTAGTAGTTTGGTGGCGCCAAGGGTGGCGTTTCGGCCTTCATACCACTGGCACTGGGTTATAGGCCCTAAGTTAAAATGAAGGGGTTCTTCTTCTTCCCACCCCTTCCAGCAAGGTCTAACAACCACCCTGTGCAACTACACCTTCACCCACCACCCTGCCCCAAAACTCTGCAGAGCTGATATTTAAACCCTTTCATTACTACCTTAGCGGTTACCATGCTTACGTTATGAAACTGGCTGCAATTTATTTTTATTGCCAGATTGATATAACCAAAATGAATCCCCGGGAAGACCTGCACAGAACTTTGCGGGCTGCATGGGGCGGGGGGGGGGGGCTGTTTGTCTCTGAGGTCCTCAATGGTCTCCATGGGGTCACCACTGGATTCCATAGGGTCCCCCCGCCCGAGCCTCCAATGTATCATAGCACGTGCAGTAAAATAAAGAAATGCTTTTAACTGCATGTCTGGAAATAATCTTTAGCAGGCACAGCTCTTTAAGCTAACACCAAGTATTAATAAATATTTTAAAAGTTTTGATAAGAATTAACACTAGCTTAGCAACTTTGCATTGCCTGGCAAAAAAAAGAATGTAATTTTGGTCTTTTTTTATATATTTATATATATTAAAAAAAATGAATAGACAATACTGTTCTGTGGCTAACAAAATGCTTTTATTTATTTGAGCTTTTGAGATACACTGATCTCTTCTTCTGGAGGTGTTTCAATGGATAAAGCAAGGAAGGATTTTACTTAAAAACAGTGCATCTTGGAACGTTTCTGTGACTGAAGCCTATCCCTCCCTCCTGTGCAGTATGCGATTTATGACTTAAGGTGTTAAATGGTCCCTGAATGTTAGTGATGTAAGAGTGTGTGTGTATGTATGTGTGTAAATATACATGTATAAAGTGAACACTGTGTATACAGCGCTTTACAAAAGGTGTGTGTGGGAGTGTTTACCAATGATGTGGGTAGGTGTAGAAATGTAAGTGGGTGTTGCATTACTATTAATATGTGTAGATACCATGTGGTCCCTTTTGGTATATAGGGATAGAATTACATTGTACATATGTACAGTATGTGTAAGAGACAGCTGTTTGTGCATTCATATAGTGCAGTATGTATAGACATGGATAGAGACAGGCTCCAGGGCACACACAAACTGATCCTGATCGCTTTCTTGATCAAACAAAAATAAAAAATTGTAGTCCCAATGTAGAAAAAAGTGAAAAATATTTATTGCAGCATACAAAAGGGAACAGTGTAAAACCTCCCACATGTTTCAACCAATGACTGGTCTTTCTCAAGGAGTTTTTTTCACACATAGGGGGTTATGCACAAAGCAGTGATAAGTGTTTTTAAGTGAGATAAATTCCTTTATTTCTCAATATTGCGTGCACCGCGATTCACAAAGCAGTGAAAACACTGCAGTATCACACTTAAAAGGCTTTTTATCATCAAAACACAGTCATTGCTAAAAAAAATTGCGCCATAAAATATTTATCTCACTTAAAAACACTTATCACTGCTTTGTGCATAACCCCCATAGCTTTTCCATTTTGGCTTTATTTTTGTTATATAAATCATGACATGGTGCAATATGTCATGTGTTGTCATGAGATTGTATTTACCTAATTTTTAGACCTGCTAAGGAACAGATGATTGTTATTATGTCCTGATATGTAAAACCATAGAATTCAAAGAGGGTGTACTTTCTTTTACACAGCACTGTATATATACATACAGAGTTGTAGTCATTACATTTATCTAATTATTTAAAAACGCTGAAAAAAGGGAACATAACAAAGTATTTGAATCAGTTGTTTTTAATTTTGTCAGAAAGAGGTATTTAATGTGACCTCCGATTTAGATTTGTACTAATTAAAAAAGTTTTTGTGCCGAGCACGCACATTTTAAATGAAACTTCTTTGTCTTTTGTCGCTGTTTTGTCACAGAAATTGTATTTGTGATGGTGATATTTATAATTAAAAATCAAAACACACTTTCAGTGACAGAATGCAAAAAAGTTTGGCTTAGAACGTGCGTGCTCAGCACACATCCCCTGTTTTAGCTATTTGCACTTCTAGATTTACACAAACTATGAATTTCTTGTGTTTGTGTGCCTCTCTGTGTATGTCTGTCTCCCAAGCTGTTGCTCCTGCGCATGACCGGCGTGCCGACGGCTGCTGCACCTGCACGCCGAGCTGGTGGCTGATGCACATGCGCGCTGAGCTGGAGGCTGCTATGCATGCGTGAGCCGGCTGCAGCAGTACACGTGTGCCTGCGCTGAGCAGGCGTCTACTGAGCATGAACACTGAGCCAGCATCTACTATGCATGCCTACAACTTTTGTGCGGCTTGGAACTTTGAGGTATCACGGGGCGCGCCCATCTGTTTCATGACATCACTTCTTTCAAACTTTTTCGTTAAAAGACCTGTGATTTTTCCTATCAAAGCTCTGTAGGTGCGACCAAAGAAGTTTCACTTCAAAAAGCTCTGCTTCGGTGTGAAATGCATAGGAAGATTTATTTAACCTTTTGCACTTTTGTTAATTACCTCAATAAAGTAATTTGAGCAATTTTCTAAAACTTTGAGTTGCTGTGTAATTGCTTGATTGCTGTTCCCCGCTGATCATTTCCTTTGTCTGCATACTACTATTCTAGTTGGAGGCATGCCATTGGGATTCCTTAAGCAGCAAATTCACAGAAACACAGAAGAAATAGCAGCAGCAACCTTGGGTTCCTCATAGGAGTAAGCTTATTACTTTGCACATAGAGCCTAGTTAGGTATTTGGATACTGTATTTTACATACAGTCTATCCTACATCCATTTGCATATTTATATTAGTCGGTGCAAGATATAATGAATGCCTTTCCTTGAGCATGGCAGCATATTATTTTCTATTTTGCATTTCTAGAAAGCATTACAAAAAAAATAATTTTGGAGAATAAAAATGCAAAATATTTACAGCCAGTTAAAAAAATGTATTTGAGTTTTGCATGCAAATGTTTACTACTCAAAGCCTCAGAGAATAGTTAAATACAATGAACAAGGAAGGGGGTGGGGGGGACCCTCACCACAGCCTAATTTCTAATTTGATGGGAGGTGCTTTGAGAGGGAAAAGGGCAATAATGAACAAACTCACAAGAAGAATGAATTCCCACAGACAGAAGCACTCAATTACCAATGTGATGGTTTAATAAATTGGTGGGATCAAAAAATGTAATTGCAATATACTTAAGAAAATAAAATATAAGGCTTCAGTAAAAAAAAAAAAAAAACTTCTAGTAGTATAGGGTTATTACCCAAGAAATAAATAAGTAACTATAACCAAGTTCAAATGTATTAAAAAGGAGTTGCTGATCAGGTCTCAGCCACAAGCTCACTTAGTAATATGCAGTGAAGAGTGTTCCTGGCAGAAAGGTTACTTTGTATTCCACGCTCAACAGACCTAGCTTATTGTGTCTATATACATGGGTACTGTGTCTCAAACTGAAATTACACAGTAACAAATAACTCAAGTTGCAATTCATGGTTCCTGCAGTGATGTCTAAATCAAAAGTATATCTGATGTATACAGCAGTGCTGAGGTAGTAAATAGCTGCTTTTAATTCAGTCGTATAATGATGTTTGAATATACCATGCTTAGTAGGTTTAGTGCAGTAATAATAAAATCAACTACTGTGTCAACACGCACCCTCAGTATCTACAATGATAGACATCACTCGCTGAGCAGTGTTAGTACATAACAATATCCTGCTTAGCTATTGTGTCTGTAAACACACTCATCTGTGGTGTTAGTAATGAGAAGAGTTTCACATTGCAAGAGTGGTAGTGTATACATAACTCCAATAATTGGTTGCCATCCCTGATGTGTGGTAGTAGCAATTATATTGGCTATACCTCTGTTAGTGCATAGGGAGCTGCCTGCAGCAATTATGAAAAAATGTTTTTATTAAAAATCATATAGCCACCGATGGTAACGGGTAACCATAATTGTATGCCAACCCAAGTTGGGAATAAGACAGATCCCGGTCATGCAGATGTTATTTTAAGCTACTGTAGATCACTAAAGTTACAGACTTGAGCAGCAACAGGGATAGCAAATCATATACTCCAAGGATCAATTCTCAAAAGAGAAGAAAGAAATTGTAAAGGGCGCAATTCAAATAGTTTATAAAATTTATATATCACCTTAAGTGACCATAGATAAAAACATTTACAATACTATTTACTCGCACATCAAAAGAAACACTTTTGTAAAGGATAAAATAAAGATGATGTTCAAAAAATAATAATTGCCTGATAACAGTGTTCAATCTCACTCCTCCTGTGTTGATGCTGCTGGCTGGAAACTGTGAGGGCAGTGTTTTCTCCTGGGTGTCCTCCTGACTGCTCAGCTATTTGAGTAAACCTGGCAGATGTCCGCTTGAAGACCCACTAACCTCCGTTTGTTGGTGGGGGCTGTTGATCCTCTCCATGGGTGCCGTCTTGGTTGGTTGTTTACTTTGTGAGCTTGTCCTTCCTCCGGTTCCTCCCTGCTTTGACATCAGCAGGCAGGGAGTCTTGTACCCTCCTCTGTATTGCAGCTGATGCTATAGTTCACTGAGTCAATTAACTTTGTTCAACTCAGTAGTGGAATCGTAGAGATTGGGACCACCCCTGATGAAGCCACATTACGTGAAGAAACGTGCAGGAGGAGGAGCAAGCACAGAAGCATAGACCACAGCCTACAGTGAGGTCTCTATGATCCCACTACTGAGTTGAACAAAGTTAATTGACTTCACATTTAAGGTAGATACGAGAAGAGTAGAGCACCATCAAAAACTGGAGTCAGGAGGGGATCCAAATGTTCAAAAAATCTTTATTGGAGTAAAATATGCACAGGAAAAACACCTCCTACGCATTTCGAACAGTAGTTCTTTATCAAGGAGTCATATTTATCAAATATGTTTTATTATATTCACACCAGGGAATTTGTGCACCCAGTTTACCTCTATAGTAAAGGTAAGTATGATACTGGCTTCAGACAGATTATAATTGCACTACTCACATAAGCTTATGCTTTATTTAACCCCTTCAGGGCTTTAACACATTTTTCACCAGTCCATGGGACGTATTAGAATATATAGATATATATAGGAGAGAGAGAGATGATGATAGAGAGAGAGAGAGAGAGAGAGAGAGAGAGATAGAAAGAGAGATAGATATATAAAGAAGAGAGGATTGAGAATATGATAGAGATATATATATAGATATATAGATATATTATAGATAGATATATATATGTATATAACAATCTCCATCAGCCGTACACATTCCCCTACCGTTCAATGGAGGGTGATGTCCGCAACTGACACTGGTGTATTATACCTGCACTAATTGGAAAATTGGTAGGGGCTCAGTAACTGCTATGTAAAGCAGATGAGCCAATATACCTACCCCTATGACGTTTCAGAGATACTATATTTAAAATGCCCTATGGGAGTATGATTATTGTGATATGCTTTTTTTTTTTACAAATGATCTTTTTTGCTTGCTAGAACCACATAGGTTGATATTCTGTGATCTGGAGTAGATTTTACAAGTTTTTTAATTGCTTTTATTACTGTTTTGTCCATTTTTCTGATCTTTGGTTTAACAATAAATAATTAATTTTGTATCATTTAATCCCTACATTGAGTACCCCGTTTTTTAATTTCTGCAGCTCCCGTCTTTTGGATTCTGTACAGGCATACCTTGCCTTAACGTACGCAATGGGTCCAGAGCATGTATGTAAAGCGAAAATGTACTTTAAGTGAAGCACTGTGAGGATTCGCCATCCTGGCGGTCGCAGACCGTCTCCTCACCTCAACAAACCTTCCATGACGGATACCCAGGATGCGCGGTTTCATGGTCCCAAGTGCGCGCGCGAACCTTGCACGTCCTGATCCCCTGCCCGCGGATTCGGATCACACCCCCATCTCTGTCGCACGACGGGTGGTTCAGCCAGCCTCCCTGCTGACAAGCAAGTCAAGCCCCGCCCCTGCTCTGGGGAAAGTCAGGACCGCCGTGGGAATGACGCAAGCTCTCGGCTCTGCCCCTTGACCTCTGTGACGCATGCGGGTCGGCGCACAACTAGTCCCGCCCCCTCTTGTTTCAAGAATCGGCGTGGGAGTGACACATTCTCCAAGCCCCACCCCCTGGCCTCCTTGATGCACGCGGGACGGCGCGCAAGCAGTTCCACCCTCATCCCCGATTAGGCTGCATCATAGGGCACACTTGTGTGCACCAGCAGCCTATTGGCGCTTATTTCCTGGTTCTGCCCTGGCTGGCTATTGGAGGCTCCTCCTATTTATACCTTCAGTCTGCTATCGTTCCTTGCTGAGCATAGTCATTGTGACGCCGTGCCTTGCCACATCCTTGTTCCTGAGACCTTGCCTTGCCTTATCTTCCTGTTAACCTCTTGTTGCCTGAACTCTGCTAGCACGTTGGTCTCCGCTCCTCTCCACTCCTGATCCAATGATCCGATATTCTCTTATCCTGAACCTGGCTACGTACCCTGACTATCCGATACGCTCCAATCCTGACCCTGGCTACGCACTTCGACGATCTGCAACTCTCTGCTCCTGAACCTGGCCTGTACCTTAACCATTCTCCAATCTGTAATCCCGACCTGGCTTGAATGACTACTCTACATGCTAGGCGCGCCTGCGTGGCTGTGGGTCGGCATTATCCAATCCCCTACCTCAGCACCGCGGTCGCGCTTCATTTGTGGTGAGCTACGTGTTACAAGCACTACCTTCTTTCCACTTTTCAATGCTTCGGTACAGGTAGGGAGCCGGTATTGCTGTTCAAGACGTGCTGACAGGCGCATGCGTGAGCTGCCATTTGCTTATTTGGCGAGGGAATTATTGCGTCACTACTACGGTTATCTGTAGGGCAGAATAACTGTCCGTACTCGCGAAGCAAGCGTACGGACACAGGGGTATGGGGCTATTGAAAATATGTCCTTACTCGCGAGTGTACTTAAAGTGAGTGTCCTTAAACTGGTGTATGCCTTTATTGTCTTTTTGATAATTAGTCCTCATTGTTCCTGGGTGCACCACCTATTACATTTGTTTTTAGGTTCATTAGGTTATTTATTATTATTATTATTCACAGTGGTAGTAGAGTTCTTCTCAGCTCCCCTTTTTCAATAACCCTCATATACCCACAGAAGGAACGGGACGAGTCCAGAGCAAGCCCAGAGTCTGCGCCTGTCAACTGGAAGCGCCAACTTGGGGATAACACTACCACAGCCTATGGTCTGGAAGATGCCTAGAGTGAGCTCTGGGCTAAGTACTCTGCCAGAAAGAAGGGGAGGAGCTGTCTGCCTTAATTTACCACATACAATTAGTATTGTGGCCACTACTCACCCTGCAAACTCATCCCTGTCTCCGAAGTGGATGAATCCCGACGTAAACAGTTCCTGAGAGGACCGAGTCCCACCCATCCAATAGACAACACTGGTGTGGCCTCATGCAAGGGAGTCCTTGGCATAGGCAACCCGGCGTGCTACCGATGACGTCACTCGTAGCTGTAGTACTCCTCCCACAGGAGAAAGGATCGGTGCACCGCCAAAGAAACAATGCAAAGGCTTTAGCGCTTCGGCGTGAAACGCGTTAGAGGATCCGCCAGAGCTCCACGGATATGCTACAATAAAGTCCTCAAGTCACGCTTTCCAGCCTTTGCATTGTTTCTTTGGTGGTGCACCGATCTTTTCTCCTGTGGGAGGAGAACTACAGCTATAACTGCAACCAAGAATGTCACTTTGCCAAGGACTGTCCCTAAGCCAAGGACCCTACCTCTGGAGTGAGTGCCTTCACAGTCAAAACAATGGAACAGCCTTTCACGTCCTCAGAGAGCGCTTCGGCACTCAGCCCCGAAGAGGCCCCCCAGACGAATGCCTACAGTCAACTAGGGCCTGCGGCTATTATAAGAGTCCTAGTGGAAGGAATATACTTTGCATTGCTTTACAGTGAGTATCAAGTGACCATTATCTATCGGCCATTTTACGGCCTGCATCTGAAACACCTGCCCATGCAATCGGCGGAGAAGATGAAGCTGTGGGGCCTTAGCAGTGAGGACTACACCATTGACAGTGTTGTTAAAGTACTGAAACTGAACACCAACAAAACCCACCCCGTGAAATCTCTAATATGTCCCAAGGCCTGGAAACATCCGAGCTCCCCCCATCATACTGGGGACCATGCCGATGTGGTGCAGGCTCTGATCTGAGCCTACCTGGAAGAGGCCAGCAAATTATCCATCTCTTCACAGAAGATTCATCCCGTATTCAAGGAGGAATGTCATAAGATCTCTGCCCAAGAGGGATATGGCCAACTCTCCAATCTCGAGAAGGGGTTGATCGAGATTCCACCAGGTTATCTCCACATGCGAGATGGATGTGGGCTGCAGCAAGAGTGCCCAGCATATGATCAGTTTGAATGACGCCACCCATTTGTGGGAGCATTCCAGATGCATCGCTCCCAGAGATGTGGAGGACGTGAGAGACATCCTGAAGGAGATGAGATGGCGATCATCATAATAGAGTCCCGTAGTCCCTACACCTCTCCCATCGTGGTAGTACGCAAGAAGAGTGGGTCCGTTCATCTATGTGTAGACTACCACACCCTGAACATCACACGGTACCAGATCAGTACACCCTGCCATAGATAGAAGAAATCCTCAGCGTGCTGGATCTGAGATCTGGGTACTACCAGGTACCGTACTCTTTGATAAAGTTCCTGAACGGAACGAAACCCGTCAGAGGTGTTCTCTGTGATGTGATGTGCAGCACTACAGTGCAATAAATTTGCTTTTATTCATATTGTATTCGGCTGAGTTCCTGAGGCTGTGACCACCCACCAACTACATTTCACATTCCTGCTACTATCGGTGTGGAGCACGCAGGCTACTACGCGGAGCTGGGAGCTGACCCTCAAGGTTTCCCTCCCCCTGGTGAGCAGACTTTTATCTTCAATTTCGCCTGCTCACGGAGATACAGGATCGCTGAGACGCAGCATTTCCCTCCACACGTCAGTCGCATAGCCGACGGCCCTCGGTGATGACGTCAGACGCTACCGCGACACCCGAGGAGACGGGACCAGCCAGGCATAGGCGGTGAAGAGACCGGGTCGGGTAAGGGCAGTAGGCATCTCCAGCATGAGTACTCGAGAGGGGTAGCCTGCGGTTGCTCCTTCTCTGGTCTCGGTTTTTCCTGTGTACTAGCCCCCCACCCAGGTTGTACTTGATATCGTCATCTGCCGGAGCCTGGCTTTTGTTTCCCCTCTGTGCAGGATATTCATGCCTGCCTAGTAGTCATCCATTCTACATGCACATCAGAGATTTTCTACTGAACCAGTCCTGTTGTGGACATTTGTAGCACCGGACATTTGGCGTTCATTCCCCTATATACTACCAGGTACCCATGAGCTCCGAAGACCAGGAGAAGACAGCGTTTGTCTGCCCCCTCGGGTTCTATCAGTTCACCCGAATGCCCCAAGGCATTTGTGGTGCTCTGGCGCCATTCCAGAGGGCGATGGAGAAGACCATCGGGGATATGAATCCTCATGAATGCCTAGTCTACCTGGACGATATCAGTGTTTGGTAAGACTCTAGAAGAGCATGAGGAACGCCTCCTTAAGGTATTAGATAGAATGGGTAAATAAGGCCTGAAGTTATCCCTGAACAAATGCCAGTTCTGCCGCACATCAGTCACCTAAATGGGTCACATAATGTCTGCATTTGGAGTGGCTACCAACCCCGCTAAGGCCGAAGGTTAGTGAACTGGCACAGACCAGACAATGTGATGGAGCTGGGGTCCTTCCTGGGTTCTACGGATACTACCACCACTTTGTAGAAGGCTACACAAGCAAAGCCAAGGTACTCAACAAACTCCTGAAGATAATCCCAGATGAAGCTCGACAGAAGGCCGCATCCCCATGGGCACCCTTCAGAGACAAGTGGACATCCGCCTGCGAAAAGGCGTTCAACGGCCTCAAGAAAGGCCTCACGGAAGCACCCGTCTTAGCTGATGTCAACCCAGAGCAGCCGTATATCCTGCATGTGGATGCAAGTTTCAATGGACTAGAAGCTGTACTGCATCCAAAGTACCCTGCAAGCCTATGCCCAGTGGCATATGTGAGCCGAAGCTTGATAACATCTGAACAGAATTACCCAGTTCACAAACTTGAGTTCCTCGCACTCAAGTGGGCAGAGGTTGACAAATTCCATAACTATTTGTATGGAGTCTCTATTGAGGTACAAATCAATAACAACCCGCTGACCTACATACTGACCTCCGCCAAATTGGATGCCATGGATCACAGGTGGCTAGCGGCATTATCAAACTACCAGTTCACCCTCAAGTACAAGCCAGGGCCCTTAAACATCGGAGCTGATGCACTCAGTCCAGGTCTTCTGGATAGAGCAATGTCGGACGATGGCCCGTGGGATGAAATCTCTGGACATGGGATTCGGACAATGCTCAACTGCTGCCATAGTGGGGGACAAGGTGGTGTTCACTGTACTGAGAGTAGCTTATTAGATAGGATGCCAGTCCAAGGAACTCCCTGCCGCCTACTGAAATCCAGAAGGCATGTCAATCACCCAGGATTCCTGCCTAAGATGGAAAGACTTGGTAGAGTACCAGATGCGTGACCCGGTGGCTAAAGCTATACTCCAGGCCATCCAACAGAACAACGCCTCCTTGGTGAAGCAACAACACAGTCGTGGTCATTATGAGGGAATGGGAAAAATTCTGCATGGAGTGTGGTCTCCTCTACAGGGTCATCCAGTACCATAATCCCCCTGAAAGGAGACAACTAGTCCTTCCCCGATGCTTGCAGTACCAGGTCCCATGCTCTCTTCATGATGATCATGGAAACCTGGGCATAGACAAGACCTTCAGCCGAGTAAGAGACTGGTTTTCTGGCCCAAAATGCGGGGCACACAGATTCCCAACAAGCTCTGAGAAACCCCAAACATTACCACAATATATGTGAGTGTGTGTGTATCTATATATATGTGTATACCTATATCCAGTGTTCTACAATTAATGATAACCACTCGCCCGTGGAGTGTGGATTTAGGACGCTGGCGAGCCATGCTGCGGCTCTATGAATTCCCCTGCTCAGCAAAAAAATTTTTTTAAATAAGTAATCCCCCTCCCTGATTGGGTTAACGCGGGGAAGAGGGCCGTAAGGCAGCTCTGGGTCAAACCCTTCCCCCGATCTCCTCCCCCTCCTGATCTCCTCCCCCCCCTGCCCCCACTCCTCACCCCCCGCCCTATCCCCGCTTTGCTGCTGGGTGTCCGCTAAATCTGAAGGGGGTCTCTGCTTTGGGGGGGGGTCACGCGGCGTCGGTGAGCGCCCTTGCAGACAGTCTGTGGATTCTGTCACACAAGCCATCAGCTGTTAAGGAAAACCTGAGCCTGCCTCTTCTCCTGCTCTGATGGCAGCCACTCAGCTGTTAGCAGGGGAAATCCCCCTAAACGTGCTTCTCCCTGCTAGCTCTAGACAGGGGAATATCCTTAACGCGTTACTTCTCCCTCGCTCGCTCTAAGCGAGGGGAAATCACAACCGGTGCTTCCCCTGCTTTCCCTCAGCTGTTAGCAGGGGAAATCCTCCTACGGCCCTTCTCCATTCTATCAGGAATACTGAAGCTCGGCGTCTGTCCTCTGGAAGGGCGCGGGCCCCTTGCAGAGGCCCTCCGTCCGTGCGAAGGCCCCGCTGCATGCACGACCCCCCTGCCTTGCAGAGGCCCTCCTGCGGTGGAGGCCCCGCTGCCATGTGCGACCCCCCCTGCCTCTGCAGAGGCCCTCTGCCGTGTGGGGGGCCCACTGCCTGCAGTAGCCCCACTGCCTGCCATGGCGACCCCCTACATTGCGGGTGAGTAGAAGTATGTGTTTGTGTGAGTGACAGACGGGTTGGTGTGTGTGTGTGGGGGCCACGGCGGGGCTAGATGTAGAGTGAGGGGGGTGGAGAGGGAGCTGCGTGGGAGGGGGGCCCCACGTATCGACAGATCGGGAGCATGGAGGGGGGCAGGATACGGGAGCGGGGGGTCAAAAGGACGTGGGGTGGGGGCCCAAGAGTAGGGTACAAGACGGAATAGCGGGAGGTAGGGAGGGAAAGGGCTGAGAACAAGGCAAGGAGGGACGGGGGATAGGAGGGGGAGTGGGGCGGAAGGGGACGGGGGGGCGGAAAAAGGAGAGGCGAAGGAGCAAGGGGGGAAAAAGGGGGAGAGGGGGGAGGGGGAAAGGAGTAGAGAGAGAGAAAGCCAGAGAAGGGGGTTTTGTAACAATATGAAATAGCTAAAATAAGGGGTAAAGTGCATATAACGTAAATCATCCTGGGTGGGTCAACCATCACCCTCCCTCTCCCTGTGTTCACCCCTTCCCCTCGCCCTCTCCCATTGTGTCACGCCCCTCACCATGTCTCCACTGTGTCCCTATCCCTCTCACAAGGGTACGCCTCTCCCTCCCCCGGTGTCACCCTCCCTCTCCCTGGTCACCTTACCCCTCTCCCAGTTGTCAGCCTCTCCCCTAATACCAAGTAGCCCTCTAACCGGTCACCCATATTTCATCCCATCTCTCTAGTTTGACCCAGATCTTCAAATCTATCTGTCTCAACATCTTCACACTGCATCTAGGTCGCAATTATCATTATTAGATCTTCTATGTAGAACTATATATGTAACTATATATTTGTATTCATTAATCTAAGCTGTGTGTGTTATATAGTAAAGATATATATTTAGACTGTGTATATATTTATAGGTCTGATAGATATTTATAATGCTATAGTATTCATATATGTTTGTGGCAGATATTTATTAGTGATATGTATATTAATATTATATATCGGTAGGGGTGTGACCGGGTAAGATCAGGCGGTTTAGTGTGTATGTAGTGATGTAGTTGTGGTATTGTGTGATGTTTTTGTGTGTCTGTCTGTCCCTCTGTCTCTCTCTTCTCTGTTGTCTCTCTGTCTCTCTCTGTCTCTGTCTCTGTCTCTCTCCTCTATCTGTGTCTCTCTCTCTCTGTCTTTGTTCTCTGTGTCTCTATCTCTCACCCACCGCTCTCTCTCCCTCTCACCATCTGGATCTCTTATTACCTATATATATTAACGCCCTATACACACCGAAATAACCTATACTGCTTGCTTCCAGATCTAACTCTCGACTTCACACGGAAGACATAGGAATCCCCCCAAACCCAGAGACAGGTAGGGAACACATCCCCTCCCAACTTATAACATTGCGGGAATGATGTACCGGACATTGAGGGACGCGGATCAGGTAAGATCCCAGGCGGGATTGCTGCTTAGATATTGTGAAGCGGGGACATCCAGACACTGGTCAAGGGGTTCAGGAAACTAGTATTCACATCTGGCTTTTATTTCGAGATCGACATTCACACACACACACACACACACACACACAACAACACACACACACACAACAAACACCAACCACACACACACACACCACACACACACACACACAACACACACACCACAAACACACACACACAACACACAACACACACACACACACACACTACACACACAAACACACACACGTAAACAAGACTAATTTAGTATAAGTAAACAATAAATACATTTATGTCAAAAACGAATGTTGTTCTGACTGAATTTATTAAATATATTTTATATATATATTTTATTTTTAAAGCGGGGTTGGGGCGGGGCTTAGGGGCGTGGTTGGGGCGGGACAGGGGCGGGTCGGGTGGGGCAGGACTAGGTGGCGAGTAGATTTTGTGGTTGGGCGAGAGTAGATTTTTGGGTGATTTGTCGAACACTGCCTATATCTATATATCAAACAAGGACGAGAAGGCACACTGTATAAATATAAAAAGATGCTTGTCCCATATGCACACATAGAAAGCAGATAGTTACCAGATGGTGGATCCGGGAAAGGAGAGACAGCACACAGCCAAGTAGATGAAACAACGTATTGATATAGAATAAACAAGGCACTGCATCCAACGTTTCGGTCAGCTAAACGTGACCTTCCTCAGGCAATGTGCAATGAAAGAGTGCCAGTGAACATACATATGTGGGATGCGCATATTTATTCATGGGGTCAGTCTGTGGATACATGTGATCAATATGCGATCCCAAAACATGCGGGCAAGAAACCTGGTTTCATACAAATGCCGGGGCTGTACGAACTGTCAGTTCATGCAGGTCATCAATTACACAGTGTTGTGTACGCATTAAATTCGTCAATCCCTAATTGTGAGTCAAAATTTGTAGTAAATAGATCAAGTGTCCAGTGGCCTGTACTACATGGCAAAACGGGTTAGGATGCTAAAGGAGTAGCAGATAGCATCCATCGGTCCACAATCAGGAAAGCACTATGGCAACACAGAGGAGCAAGAGTCAAATGCCTACTACTGTTGCCAAGCACTTCAGGGATATAGGACTATACTCTGGCGACGTTTCGGTGTATGCCAATCCTACAAGTTTCAAGCACCACAGGGGTGGTGACAGGAATAAACTTCTTTTACATAATGAGGCCAGGTTGATCTTCGAGTTGAAAAACTGTAGCTCCGCATGGGTCTAAATGAGGATCTCAAGTTGGGATGTTTCTTATGACAATCTTATCCGATTTTATGATTTCTATTCCTCTCTTTCTACAGGCTTTTTTGATGATGATTTTTGATATATTTTTGTTTTTTTTTACTCATGGCTCCTCCTCCACTACTCCCTGATTGGTGTTTATGTATGATATGTCATGTGGATGTTTACGATGTTTGACACAATTACTTTAATGTTTGTCAGCCCATATCTGAGTGTTATATCACATCTTTATTCCCCCGCCCTGGAAACACTCTGTTCCCAACAAATGGAATATAAGGGGTTAATGCTTTTTCTCTGTATTTTTGGCATGTTATTTCACTCTTAAGCCAGTGTGTTCAGTGCCAAGTCTACTGCACCTTATGTGTGTATGACCCATGCCCGCGTTGTCTTGGCAACAGCGGGACACATTGGGCCCATGTTACGCCCTAAGAGCTATAGCGCTGCACTACCGCCGCTATGCGCAGTCATTTGTGTGCAGGGTAGGCTCTGTACGTCCCTGCATCCAATGCAATGCGCTTAGAGAAGACCTGGCGGTGTGATATCACGCGCTGGGGTTGCTAGCAGAGCATCATCACAGCGGAGGAGGGTACAGCTTTGACTACAACAGCTTGTGCGATAGGTTGGTCAAGATGGGATGTGCGTTCCACGACAGAAGCTAGTTCACGGGCAAAATTTGCTATTAGCAGCCTGTACATATCAGACCTAAAAAAGTCCAGAGAGTGCATTGTCGTCTGTAAGGGCAGATAGTGGCACAAGTTCACACAGCACCCAATAAAGTCTGCCAGGTAAAACATCCATCGAAGGAATGTGCTTAGTCCTGCTGTGGTAAAGATTCCTAGTATCAGCGGGCCACATTCTTGGGACAGGTATATCTTTATAGGAAGCAACTGAGTTTAAAGACTCCGTTAGCCTCGGGGGCTCAGAGTACCAGGCTGTGAATCAGTTTGTCTTCCAGTTGCAACAATGCTCTGTTGCGGTTACCTCCTCTTCCAGAGGTACGAACTGGGGCGATTGGCATGCAGCGCAATGTAGATAATCCATGCTTCTCTCTCGTTTGAAGTGCCTGGCCCCAGGGTGTGTGTGTCAAATCCTCTTTATCTTTCAGTGTCGGCCAGTGCCTCCGGTATGGCCAACCGATGGAGGCACAGTCGCTCCTTCAACATCCTCATTGTATCTGCCCACGTAATATAGGCCACAATGGGCATCGAATGAAATACACTATATATTTGATTCACGTTCATATGTCCTTGATCTTTAGCCGATTTCCATTAGCGGATGTGGATATGCATTTCCCAGTATCATTTAGGCAATTTATGCAACCGCAGCATTTGTATATCTCCCCTGGTATGCGTCAGCCACGTTGGTTTTTACTGCGTACTGGCTGTTGAGTCTGCCTTCATAAGTAGTTCCCACGGTTTTCGGCCTCTACGGTTAGCAGAATCGGGTGGTTTGGTAAAATTTTGCCATAGCCTTGTCGTTGGTCAGAATTGGCTGTGTTTCTGAATGTTCCTCTTAATGAAACCAGATGGCTGTGCTAAAGGTGCTTTGATGTAACCAGTTATCGTCTGTTTTTTTTTTTTGTTTTGGTATCAGCAACCTGCTATTTCAACGCTTTTGGCCTGTTCCAGGCCATAGAGACATCATTGTAGCCGTATCCCCGCATCAGGAACCGATCCTTCATCTCAATCAGGCCTGGTCCAGCTGTAAGGGCTCACTACAGTTAATGGGTCATGACTATGCGCATGCTAATTATTACTACTTACCAGTTTAATTATTTCAAGATGGCCACCGTTCTTCCGTGTGATATGTTGCTGTTAGGGCACACAGGCAGGTGATGCTAATTTTCTGTGATTGGTTTTTTTCAGCAGCACTGGGGTTTTGGGCTATACATATGTTACTCTGCGACTGCATTCATTGCAAACCCACCTTGAAAAGATCCCACTGGGGGCCGAAATCGTCGGTTTATGTGTCTTTTCAATACAAAAAAATTGTGTGATCAAACATAACCTGGCAGATGCGCTACATAACTTTTCTTTATGCCCACTTCCACGTTATGAGGACTGGTGCGAAAATTTGTAAAGTCATAGTTTTCGATAAATACTGATAAATTTGAACAACTGTTGCCCTTATAGCATCATGTTGCATTAATCGCGGCCCATATCAAATACGCGTAATCTTTGTCCGGTTTTTGGAAAACGGGGGCACTTGAACATCATGGCGGGCGGCGGGTCTCTGGAGATACTGTAACGAAACTGGTCTTTTCTTCTTAATATGAAAAGCCTAAATTGATACATTTTGCAACCTCTTTCCTCAGTCCTAAGGCCAAGTTTACAATAGCACCACCGTGGTCTCTTTTTTTAAACGAAACACCTGCAAGTCGACACATTACTGAAGCGTATGCGCATACAATTCATGAATATATCTGCCATCTGGCGGACCAGCGAATAATTGCAACCTAGATATCCGAACCATTCTCAATACAACGCATCAACCGGCGACGCCCCCTCACAGCACCCCGCATGACCATGGCTGAGAACGCAAAATAATCGTCGGCATGTCCAGGTGAAGTGCGTCGTATTCCCGGAAAAAGCAGGGAAAAACAACGGCGATTGTGTTAGACTCAGATGGCCAGCAGTATAGAAACAAGTCATGCTTGTTAATAATAGAATACAAGAAAATTGGTCTTTCAAAGTTGTTTTTTAAAAAAAAGAAAATGACTTAAGTATTTTTTCTAAGAACGATTTATTAAACAAACAACACACATGCAGGATATTGCGAACTGCGCTTTAGACTGTACTTACATCCTGCGCTCCCACATTACTCCTGACTACGACTTGTGTGGATTGAGGGAATCCAATCCTTTAAGGGTCTGAGCAAGCGAAATAGTAGTTTCGTCTATTTTTACACTATTTTTAAATATTTTTGATCACTTACAACCTATCACGGGATGCGTCTATTGGAACTACATTGATCTCAGCGGCTTGTTTGGAACCCATCTTGTTCACACTATCCCTGTATTCTTTTTTTCAACAAAAAAGTTTTTATTGAGTTTAGGGTACCAACATCACATAATATACCAACCCATTGCTTTGTATATCACGTAAACATGTCAACCATTGTGTATTTGGATCACAAAAGACATACCGGGGATACACACAGACCAACCAGATTACAACCAGAATACACAGGAGAAGAGGTAGGGAGTGGGGTGGGGGGGAGGGGGGAGGCTGCGCTGCAGAAAGGCTTTCGAAATCTTGGCTATCTCGGAGACTTCAGTATCCGCCAGGTTTTCGGGCTAGCTTTCTATCTTAATGTTTTGCATACGTCCGTGGGAGTGTACACTTGACCTGCTTACTCACTCTACTGCCTAATTTGGTGTTGTCCCTCTTTGCTGTCTTTATTATGTCTCCCCGTCAGCCACACCACATACAAGGAGAAACGCGTCTAGAGCTATTAAAGCAGTATATGTGGAGGCATGATCCCTGGGATATGTTCAGGCTAACCATGGAGCCCAGACTTTAGAAAGGTTTGGTGCCGTTGTCGTTAACCGACCGTTAACTGTTCCAATCCGACAAACATGCCAATTTCTATTTTATTTTGGGATATTTGGTTAATTCGGGGCTGCTTCCACAATGCCTGCAATTTCGCACCTCAGGGCAGTTGCAAAATGTGCAATTAATTTGTGCTCCGACCTGTTATCTACCCGGGGTGCGTCTGGCGAGCAGAAGAAAAACAACCAGGGTCTAAAGGATCGCGCAATTTGAGAATTCTACCTGGAGCCAATTTTGATTCTTCCCAGATTGGGAGTTATCTTGGTGCAACACCCCACAGCATGTGCAGCATGTCTGTCCTGCTCCCACATTGTTTGGGGCCAATGGAGGGTAGCCCACTGACAAACTTGATCAATCGTAATGGGGTCAATACCACCTCACAGGACTTCTCGCATTCTCCTTCAATGTCGTGCAGATTAAGATCTTAACTGCCGCCAAGACAATATAGTCCCAGTCCTCGTCCTCTAATGTGTCTCCCAGATTCTTTCCCATCTGTTCTTATACTTTAGTGTCACGTCGGCGTCAGGCGGGGACAGAAATACCCGCTTTGTACATCGTAGAGATAAGTCCCTTGGTTCCTGTTCCAGTACGAACAGAGCTGTTCAAGTTAGTGGGGAGCTCGGATGGGAAATTAAATAATAGAAAGCCTTAGCGGGAGAGTTCTAAAAAATTCTGATTTGGAACTGATTTCTCAGAATTAATTTGCTCGAAAGGTTTCATAGATATTCTACCCTCCAGGTGTAAAAGCCCGTGTAGCCCTTCTGTGTCCTAATAGTGAAATCTTCTCTTCTGCAGGCCCGGAGCGGAATCAGGGTTTCCACAAAATTGGGGTCATCAAGGAGTGTTTTATATAAGTGCTTATATTGCTTTTGTCCCATACTGCCAAAGAGCTGACAAATCGCGGGGGAGGGGTGTCTGAAATCCTTGCGAACCTTATTTGGGAGCAGATCAGGTCCTGCAATGCACACCGGGGCACAGCAGGCCGCCTCCAGGTTCACCATCGCCTCCTAAAGGTGGTGTTGTGCCACTGGATTAATTTGGGTCAATTGGGCCAGCTCTGAAGTATGATAACAGGCAATTGGTACCGCTAATCTCCTCTTGTTTGGGGCCCGAATACGTGTGCTAGTTTTGATGCGGGGGGTTTTTATTACCCCAGACAACTCACCATTGGTTTTATTACCCGACAAATTCACCATTGCGGACTGTAACGAAGGATCTCTTCCCTGATTATAGGGACCGGGAAGAGTCTGAAATAGGTACAGAATTCTGGGAAGGAGATTCATTTTAGAGGACTGAATCTGCAATCCCAGGATATGTTACCCCTGCCCATTTCCGGATTCTTCCTTCAGCTTGTCCGTATTAGTCTGGTGGGTAATTAGCCTATAAAGGGTGCCTGATTGCTTCGTGATATTCATCCCTAAATTATTTATGAGGAGGTTTGCCATTTGAAAATCAAAGTTTCACCATGATCGTTTATCGGTGGCCTTAGGTAAGTTGATATTAGGGCCTTCTGATTTTGCCTGGTTAATTTGAACCCAGATATTGCATTAAATTCCCATCCTAGCAATTGAAAGCGAGTTCGGCAGAGAGGTGAGGGGTGTGATAACGTGAGTATCACGTCAATCAGCGTACAGGGCCACCTTATGTGGCTGGTCTCACAATTTGTATTCCTGCTATTTTGGCTGAGGCGAAGTGCGCCGCTAGGGGTTCGAGTGCATAGTGCAAAGGAAGGGGTGGTGATAGAGAGACCAGCCTGCTGGGTCGCCCGGCTCTTAAATCAGGAATTCTTCCGAGGGGAAGTCCCTGGTTTGCCTGACCTTCGCCGTCGGTCCCTGGTCAGACGAGAATTGCCTCATCATTTCTCCCACACCAAGCCAAATGCTACCCAGCCGTCTCCCTCACAGTAGGGCCAATCAATTCTGTCGAACGCTTTTTCTGCATCTAACTAAGCACCATAGACGGGATATATTTTTTTGCGCCAAATCAATCAAGTCTATAATCCGTGGTGTTATCTGCTGCTTGTCGACACATATGAACCCCACTTGATCAGGATGGACCAACTTGGGACAACACCCTGGTTAAGGCGGTTAGCTAAAAGTTTGGAAAAGATTTTTGTATCTGAGTTTTATAAAGGATGGGCTATAGCTTTTACACGTCCGCGGGGTCCTTTCCTTGCTTGTGGATTACTGAGATAGACACCTGGAGCATCGAGCCCGGGATGGGGGCACCATCCAGGAAGGAATTGCACAGTTTTAGTAGATGAGGAGCTAATATTTTGCGAAATTTCTTATACTAGAGATTGGAAAAGCCATCGGGCCTGGGGCCTTGGCTGCTTTTAATGACTTCATTACCTCTAAAGTTCCTCGATAGTAAAGTCTGCCTGTAGTGCGTTCCCTCTCCTCTCGGTGTCTCACTTTGCGCAATTGAGCCTCTGTTAAGAAACGTCTTTAATCGTGGCTTTGTGGTTGGCGTGTGTGCACCTTCGCCCCATCGTAAAGGGTTTCAAGTAATGTTTTAAATCATTAACTATTTTTTGGGGTCAGAGGTTAGATCTCCCTGTCTGTTCGAATTGTCCTGAATTTGGAGACGTGGTTTTTTGTCTCATGGTTGGTTGGCAAGTGGGTATCTGGCCTGTTTGCTTTTCGAAAAATTTCCGCTTAGACCATGGTCAGCTCCTTCTCAGCACGGAGGGTCAGCAGCAAGATATTAAGTTTGGTTTTGGTGTTACAACTCCTTAAGGGTCATTGCATCCTGTTTATTTTTATGTCGAGACTGAGAGGACGGCCAATTCCTTCTGTAACTGATTGATTTTTTTTTTTTCCTTCTCCCTCTTTCGCCAGCTTGCAATCTTATGAGCTTTCTCTACAGAAGTCGCCTTATGGGCTTCCCATAGGGTAGCCTGCGAAGTCACATTCCCATATTTTCCTGAAAATATTGCCTGATTATATCCCCACATTTTGTGCAATTTCGGGGATTTTTAGTAAACTTCGTTGTTTCCAGTTCGCTCATCTGGTCTGTCTAGAATAAAATCGGAGCACCGCAGCTCTATCGGCGCATGATCTGACCACGTGGATGCCCGAGTGGGATGATCTTGTGAAACCATTCTACTGGATACAAGAGGTAGTCTATCCTGCTATATCTGTCATGCGGGGGGGAGTAAAAATGTAAATCCTTTGTCATGGCGGCGCTGTTCCCGCCATATATCTAAAAGATTATTAGTTCTCAGCCCTCAGTTCCAGTTTGTCTGACTTTGAGTTAGCTTTACCGCTCGGGGTGCACCATCCATTACTGGATCTAGTGTCTGATTAAAGTCGCCCCCCTGTAGTACGCATTGCCTTTAGTATT
>WSYH01007380.1:23328-33355 GCA_036426205.1 Ascaphus truei | reverse complement strand
AAGGGGGAGAGGGAGGGGAAAGGTTGCACCCTAAAAAAAAAAAAAAACACGGTATGTGTGCTATTGGGGGGAGGGTGGGTGTGTGTTTGATGTGGAGGGGGGTATTGTGTGTTTGATGTGGAGGGGGGTATTGTGTGGGTGAGGGGGAGAGATGGGGATATGAGAGATAGATGGGGAGTATTGTAAAGGTTGATAGTGAGGGGTTCTGGGGGAGATATGAGGATGATGATGAGAGGTGCTGGAGGAGAGATGATGATGATGATGATTTTTCCTTGGAGCTGTTCGGCCCTTCTCACTTTACGAGTTGGGCAGGCCTGCCCTACACCAACCCCTCTCCTCCACACAACCCCAAATCAGAGACTCCACAAGAGGGCGCTTCCGCTCCACAGACGAAGGATCTCACTGTTTAAGATTTTTACTGCCCCTAAGGGCACAAGAAGGCAAAGAACGGGTCACCCGGTAGAAGAGCAAAATACCTCTTCCTCCCCACATCTCCTTACACTATATGTGGATCCTCCTATGTAAGCAGGGGGTTAGCTCTCCCTCGGAGGCCTCTACCTGGACTTCTCTGGACTTCAGATGAGAATCAACCGTCCAGAGCAACGGGCTTCCCCCTGCAGCGAAACTTAGGGCTCAGGTTCAGTAATCCCTTTAAAAACCGGACACTACAGTGGTAAAATAAGGACACTTCCCCCCGCCCCCCCCCCCCCCCCCCCCCCCCCCCAAGTATTACCCCCCAAGTTCAATCCCCCTCTCCCTTCTTGACCCCTGCTACCCATAAACCTTAGTAAAACAGGAAAATAAGAGAGCATCTCCTTCCTTTAAGTACAATCACACCCCCCCTCACACAGAACTCCCCCGTCGTAGCATAGAAGACTCCCCCCCACCATCCCCCCTTAGAAATGTACTAAAATACAAGGTGTGTTGCAAAATATGAGATAAGCATAAGGATGTATCCAGAGAATGCTATGATAAAATTGTAACCAAGATGTCAAAGTACATTTGATAAGGTTATGAGATAATGATTAGATTCAAGGTTTAACTCCAGGGGAGACGAGGAAAATACAGCACTAACCTCCCTCCTCCACTCCCCATATCCCCCACCCATCCCTCATACCCTCTCCCCTACTTCAATATAGATGGATCGAAGATGTTGAATGTAATATAAGTGGGACATGCTTAGGTCTGAAAAACACCAATCACCCTCCCCCTAATGGATAAGCCCATTCCCCCCTCCCCCCCAGACTCATCCCTCCCACCTGACCCACTGCCGCTCCCCCCCCTCCCCCCCTCCCCCCCTTCCCTTCATCTGTCTACCCCCCAGCTTCCCCGACCCACCCCCCTTGGGGCCAAACCTCAAAGAACCAAGAAACATATCATGCACCCAATAATAATAGACTACCACCTTGGGGAACTGGTTAGACCTAACATCCCTTTCTGAAAACAAAAATATGCCAAGTTAGAACCTCAATAAAATAGTATCAATGAATGTCAAAGGTTTTAAATTCAATAGAAATGGGACTAGCCACTGCAGGAGCTGAAAAAAACAAAAGGAGACATTTGTTCCTGCAGGAAACACATTTTAATACTAAAAACCCCCCCCCCCCCCACACCCCAAACACATTTAGACATTTTTCCCAGGCATATTATGCACCTTATGCACAGGAAGAACCAGGGGAGCGGTTGTACTTGAAAATAAAACAAAAATCTACATAGTGCAAATATGTCAACACAGTGAAGTGGTTTCTAAGAAACTTAGAAAACACTGAAGCAAGGCCTATATCACGTATAGCCAGCAAGCTAATGTGGTAAAACACAAGGAGAGCTTCGATCTCAAAGAGACAGGTAGACAGAGCCATGGATAAGAGCCAGTCGTAGGTCAGCCTGAGGGGAGAAAAGAAACACTGAGTCCGTGAGTCATCTCCAACCGGCGGAACCGGAAGTGACGTGACGGCTGTTCGAGACCAGTGGGGCGCGTGCAGCAGCAGAAGCGAGTGAAGGGATCGGAAGATCACCTACTCCCATGCTGGTTATCCATTCGGATCTTGTAAGCCTCCATCCTATTTGTGTGTGGATAAAGTGCTTGTTTTATCCGTGGCTCTGTACCTGTCTCTTCTTGAGATCGAAAGCTCCTCCTGTGGTTTTTACCACATTAGCTTGCTGGCTATACGTGATATAGCCTTGCTCAGTTTTCAAGTTTCTTAGAAACCAACTTCACTGTGTGATATATTTGCAATATGTAGATTTTGTTTTTATTTCAAGGTACAAGCGCTCCCCGGTTCTTATGGCATACTGTTTCCCTGGACCTTGAAACAGTCCATCTAAGGTTTGAGTGATTTATTGTACCATTTTGCACTGTTTAATTTGACTTTATTATTCACTTTGCACATTTTGTATATTTTATACACATTGCACATTACTTTAAGTATTAGAGCGCATCTACTGTTCTGTTTGCTATATTATGCACCCTTCTCAGCGAAAAAAAAGAGGGGTTCTTAATTAAAACAACCAATGCCATTTATCGCCAGTAAAGTTACAACAGGCCTGGAGGCAGATTCCTAATTCTACAGGGATCCTTTCAGGGGTCCCGATAACTTTATAATATATACGCCCCCCCAAACAAAAAAACAAGCAGAGTTTCTAAAAAACGTACTAGAGTCCTTAGACCAGGAATCCTAGCCACCATAATCATAGGGGGAGATATGAACCTAGTAACTGCCCCTGACCTAGACAAATCCACCAGGTGTTAGTCACTCAAAATTAACCAGAAAAACGCTACTAAAAAATTCAAGGATATGTACAGGGTATTCCCTTCAAATACAGCGCTACTACTGCTGTGCAACCTGTGTGGCTCTCAGGAGCCTAAGCCTCCGCTTGGGGAACCTGGGGTACATACATATTAACATCTCTTGGTGCAACGCCTCCACCTGGGAGGGATCCCAACGTTAGTGGGAGGAGGCCCTCACAGGAAACAACCACACAAAGCGAGCAAATGTAAAACAGGACTGGCTTTACTGCATAGCAAACATATATCAACACAAATCAACATGCACCACGGCGGACGCTAACCAAACTAGGCGTCACCGGACGTAACCACTAGGCGTCCGCGGACGCTACCACCTTAGGCGTCACGGCGGACGTACCCACCCACAATGGAACACCACCTGTGTCCAGTAACCCCCCACCCAAATGTCTCGCACTCCCAAGTCAAAACCACTGTGCATGTTTATGTGTGACGGCAGCACTATTGTTGGGATAGGCCTGGTTGGGGCACGTGAGTGCAGGTTACCTGCCCGGGCTCCAGCCACGGGTACTGCGATATTAATCCGCTCGATCCGGCGTTGTCCTCCACACCGGTGGGTTGAAAGTCCAGCGCGAATGATGTCACTCCAGTCTTAGGGTCTTTGGTGGGTTCTGAGCCCAGAACCCACCTCGCAGGGCCGCACGGCTTCAGCACTGTGTCCCTGGCTAAGCTACCAATAAATGGGGGCAGTGTCCCTATCTAGGGCCTGCCCTAAGCTCCACAAGCTACTAGGTGTGCTCAGGACCTAACTGGGACCTTGGGGGCGCTGCCTATGCAGAGGGTCACTGACCCTGCATCCACCTCTTACCCCTAGCTGGTCCGGATCCTGACTGCCTGCGTGGCTGCAAAACCCGCGAAATGTATCTCTATCACCAGGCAAATCCTTCAGCCCTATTGGCTCCCTGGCGTCAGGTGTCTCTGCCCCTATGCACCCTGGGGGCTGGCATCTCGTCTGCGCAAGCATCTGGGGCCTCCCGCGCTGTCCTTTTCCACTGCGCATGCGCAACAGCCTTAGGTATGGCGGGCCCTGCTTCCCGAGCCGCCGAGCCGGTGGAACGCGATTGCGGCCTTAGCGACCGCCCGTCGCGTCCCCGCAACCGGCCTGCTCGCCGCTCGGTCCAGCCTACCAGGGATCGTCTCTCTCTTCGCGGCCGGCCCCCCCCTCACTCCCTCGCCACACCGTCTGGCGAGAAGGGAGGAGGGGTCAGCCATGACAGGGGGGACCTGGCTACAGATATAATGAAGAGTTTCTCCTCACAAGATATCTGGAGAGCCTAGCAACAGGGTGAGAGGACTATACCTTTTACTGCTCCCCATCAGACCTACTCGAGGATTGATTATTTCTGGTATCAAAGATATTCCAGGCATCGCCAGTCGAATATAGGAACATAACCTGGTCGGACCATCCCCTATTGAATTGTGCTCTCTCTACCCTTCAGTAAAATAATTGATACCCTGGAAATTCAAGACTCTCTATTGAATTCGCAAGATATAGAGTTCAATCAACCAAAAACGTATAGATACGTTCACTAACCAAGGGCTCAGTGTCCTCCCGGCAGCATGTGTGGTGGCCCACAGGCTTCAATTAGAGGAGATCTTATCTCCATAGTGGCATATAAGAAAAAGATAAAAAACAATAAAAGTAAAGCTGATAAAATAACTCAAAAGAGAACACAAAAAGAACCCCTCATTAAAATTACATAAACTATTAGGCAAAAACAGAACGGAACTTAAAAAGATCAGCGGACGAGGTGGATGGAGAGAGCATTAAGAGGGACAAACCACGTTATGACAATAAGGGTAATAGAGCGGACAGGTTATTAGCTAACAAATCAGAGGTCTGAGAGTTGAATCTCAAATCCCAGCAATTCGGACCAAAACAGGACTAACAACATACATGAAAAGAAATAGCCCAAAAATTGTTGAATCCATGCCAAATTATATCATTTAGAGTGGCCTGGGGGGGGGGCCTTACAGGTCCGAGGCAATATCTGAATACCTTAAATAATGTAATCCACCTATGTTAACGGAGGAAGACTCCAAAGTACTAAATAAAAGAATTTCGCAGAAAGAACTCTCGGTGCTATAAAATCACACAAAACAAATAAAACTCCAGGCCCGGACAGTTTTCCAAACTTGTACTATAAAAAGTCCAAAGCGGGTGCTGGCCCCATTCATTCTCGAGATGTTCAACTCTTTTCTGAAGGGAGCAGACATCGACATCTCAATGTCAATAGCCACCTAGCCATTATACACAAGGAAGAACGGGAACCCACTACAAGTGGTAATTATAGGCCCATTTCCTTGTTGAACTCAGAACCAAAAAATTCTAGCCAAAATTCTGCAAACAGGTTAACCCCGATCCTCCCAAAACTCATTCAAATAGATCAAGTAGGCTTTGTCACGGGCAGACAAGCCTCGGACAATACCAAAAAAGATTATAAATATCGTTGACCATGTGCACCTGACTGACACAAAGGCAATTCATTTTGTCTGGACGCGGAAAAAAAGTGGTTGATAGAATAAAGTGGGCATTTTAGATCAAACATGTTAAAATTTGGATTCTCTGGCACATACATGGAGTGAGGTGTTAGAGCTCTCTACAGGACGCCCAAAACATATGTCAAGCTTCATGGAAGAGACCCATCAAAATAAAAATGGCACCACACAGGGCTGCCCACTGTCTCCGCTCCTCTTCGCGATATCAATCGAGCACTAGTATTATACAGAGAGGATTAAACATCCAGGGAATCCAGATAGGTGGGACAAGATATAAGATTTTGCTATTTGCGGATGATGATATAATATTGACACTAGCAAGTAAACAGGAAGACAATAGGTTAATCTTCCACAGATCCCTAGTAACACTGCACACAGGCTAGTAGAATATATAGCCGGAATATAGTGCTTGTATTGCTTAAGGGATAGACTGAGGGAGGATCCTGGTAATTGCACCAAAACTAGGATAGAGCAATTACGTAAAAATGCCCTATGGGCAAAAACAATAAACTTTTATTAAACATATGTAGACGCACATTGTCACGACGCATGAATCAGTGGTAATAAAAACAACTAAAACACAGCACGGGTATATAAGGAGGTGGTGGTAAGAATATCAATTATACCACCACTTGAATGAATACCTCCTTGATAGCTCCGTGGGGGTGGTATACGGTGGAGGTAGATATACCTAATGTAGATAGCAATAGATGCTAGTGAATCACCTGAAACCTGGAGGGTGTAATGGGTGTCTATTATGCTAATAGTATGTAGTACGGAAGAATGAGCCTCACTCAATATATGGTCGTGTGAGAGCTGCAGATCCATGTGGCTGTGCAGCACGTATTCTGCGGTTACAATGTCACCCGTGCAGCCAATGCAGCCCCTACTCCCAGTCTCTCAGGCAGAGGCAAAGGCCGATATAGTGCTCAGAAACTGGCAATGTAGCTGCGGTTAGGGGGCATCCGGTACAATAACTGGCACCCTCCCTTCCCTGTAAAGGAGCGATCTACCCTGACCTCGACGTAACGCGATGACGTCATACCCGACGTACGTTCGCGCTCGTGGCTGGCGCTTTCTCAAGGTAGGAGGTCCCTACTGAGTCATGGTAGAGCTTATTTGTATACATTAAGAAGGCGTTACTGGAGAACTCCCCAATCACGCTCCACTATAGTGATAGGCAGTCTGAAGAGCGTATCGTAGCGCTCGAGGGTATTGAAGGACTATTTAATGCTTTAACAACTTGATATGCTGTGAGTCATATGGCGGCTGGGCAAAGGAAACAGATAAAATAAATAAAGTAAACATGTGCATTGGTATGGCTGTCTCTGTTTCTCTTGTAGTATAACCCTAAGGTGGTACATGCTTGCCAGGTAGGTGAATTATCGGATAGTAGGGCATCGGCTTACATAAGCATGTCACTCACCAGGCGTGTGTATACTCAGTGTGCACTTAGTAAGCGCTCAATGGATGGTAAGTATGGCAAATAGTGCCTAAGTATTGATACATAAGGGGTTATATGAGACAGTGTACTAAAATTAAGCTATAATATATGTAGGAGGAGGATAGATAACCAGATGGATATAGGATAGTCCCTCCGTGAATACTGACTTAGGGCCAACTTGTAACTATAAATATAGATATGAATGTAAATGGGCTGTGGAACTGGCATGTGGTAAGTAGGTAAAGGGTGTAGGACTGTTCTAACCTATGGCGTCCGCCCCGTAGGTCAAAACGGACTCATAGTTAATGTATACCTGGATCCCAATCCGGTGTAATGTGCTGCAGAGGTTAAAGGTATGACTTGTAAATAAACCCCTATTGAGGCCGATGGGACTGAGTGTACTGAGCGTATATCCATTTACACTCAGTCTGTAGTAGTGCCTTGTCCCAATCACCCTTACGTTGGCCCCATTGGGACATGTGGATACCAATAAAGATTAGTTGGTCACTGTTCCGTTGTGTTCACTTATTACGTGACTGCCACAGGAGTGCTGCGGCGTTCCGAATGGAACCCAGATGTTCAAGGATTCTCCTTTTGAACTGCCTGAACGTTTTGCCTACATATAGCTTGCCGCAGCCACAGACTATCAGATATATCACCCCCTCAGTAACACAGTTTATGAACTCATAATTTTGAATGTTCGCTGTTTATAAGAGTCCATAAAATCTGTTCTTTTGGTACGTACCTGCAGGCCTTGCAATCGGCCGCATGCGTACGATCCAGTTGTTTTTTTGGCTAGCCAAGTGGTGTTTGTTTGGTCGAGTGACTTCTAACGAGAATATCTTTCAAGTTACGGCTTTTCTGCTGTGGTACATGGCGACACACTTATTCGAGCTCGGCTAGTCCCAGAATTGGGTTACCCGGGTGTATTGAGGTTTGTGACTGTTTTCGTGCCCGAGTGCATTGAGGTATTTTCCAGGAGGGATTGAAGCATTTATTCCCGCTGGCTGCAATACTGCACAGTTATTTATATATACTGCATTACAATTCATGAATTTATGCCATCTGGTAGACCGCGAAGCATTGCAGCCTATTAAATACAATATTATCATTTAACAGATCAGCCGCCGTCAGCCAGGCATGAAACCCAGGCTGGGAAGGCAAACGCAATGGGGTTGTCAGAGGTGAGGAGCGGCGCATTCCAGGTTCTGCCAGTACTACGGGTATTTGCTCGAATAAAGTGTGTCGGTGCAGTAAGCTTAGGTGTGTGTGATATAGCCCCTTGTAGATCTTGATTATCTAATAATATGGCCAGTATTTATTGAAAATCTTATAATAGAGCCCCATTGGTCACTGAAGGTACCGATAAAGCGAATCGGTTTGTACTCGTTTGTCCCATCATTACGTTTTGGTGTCAGCTAGGAGTGTGTCCCTGCTTGTCTCAATGGCTCGATTGTAAGCTCTTTTCAGAATTTGTTTGGAATGTCCTCGTTCAATAAAAACGTTGCGTCATATCTTTGGCTTTATCACTTGTATTCGCTAAGAGTAGAACAATACGTCTCAGGCGGAGATACTGGCCTGTAGGGATTGCCTTCACCACATGTTTGGGGTGCTGGCTGTCAGCTCTCAGTAACTGTTAGTGGCTGTCGGTTTCCTAAAGATGGTGGTGTCTAGTTTCCAGTACTATCTTTAGTGATTGTAATGTCAAGGAAGTCAAGTTGAGATTCACTTGAAACTAAAGTCAGTTTGAGATTGTGGTGATTGGAATTCAAAATGTCCACGATTTCTTAGGGATGCCAGTGTGCCTGTCCATAGGACCTGATATCATCAATGAACCTTACCCATACTCAACAAACTTAGTATATTCGTCCAGGGCCTCCGTGAAGACCCTGTTCCTCCCACCACCTAGATATAGATTGGCGTAGTTGGGAGCAACGTGGTCCCCATAGCAGTGCCCTGGATCTGATGGTAATATTTGTTGTTAATACAAAGTAGTTTTAGTAGGGTAAGTCCAATAGCTGAAGAATAAAATCACTTGTGCATCACTAAGTCTTGGCCTCTAGACATAAGGAATGTGCCACTGTCGCATGCCTACCGCATGGGGTATGCTCGTATAGAGACCCTCGAATCTAGGCTGACCAGAGGTATTAGGGTTAGTGGTGACATCATCTAGTTTCCGAGTGCATCCTTCGTATCCAGAGATAAGAAGGCAATGCGCTGACAAATGGACGAAGTAGTTGGTCACATAGATGCTGGCATGGCGTTAGATTTCCAATGCCAGACACTATTGGTCTGCCATTGGAATCATCCGTCAAGTCCAGCATCTAATGTTGACCACCTACTTCGTCCATTTGTCAGCGCATTGCCTTCTATCTCTGTGATACGAAGGATGCACTTCGGAAACTAGATGATGTCACCACTAACCCTAATACACTACTGGTCAGCCTAGATGTCGAGGGTCTCATACGAGCATACCCATGCGGTATGGCATGCGAGCAGTGGGACATTTCACTTATGTCTGAAAGGCAAGACGTAGTGATGACATGATTTTTTCAGACTTATGTGACCGTACCCTGCTAAAAACTACTTGTATTTACCAACAATATTACCATCGATCCAGGGCCTGCTATGGGGACCACGTGGTCCACACCTACGCCCAATCTATATCTAGGCTCGGTGGAGTGAGGAGGGGAGGGAAACAGTGGTCTTACGGGGCCCTGGACGAATATAATAAGTATTGTTAGGTATGGGGTACAGGTTCAGTGATGATATCATGGTTTCCTGCTGGACAGGCACAATGGCAATCCTACGAGAATTCGTGGACGGTTTTGACATTCCAATCACCCCAATCTCAAACTGACCTTAAGAAATGTACTAAAATACAAGGTGTGTTGCAAAATATGAGATAAAGCATAAGGAAATGTATCCAGAGAATGCTATGATAAATATTGTAACCAAGATGTCAAAGATACATTTGATAAGGTTAATGAGATTAATAGATTAGATTCAAGGGTTTAAACTCCAGGGGAGACAGAGGAAAATACAGCACTAACCTCCCTCCTCCACTCCCCATATCCCCCACCCATCCCTCATACCCTCCTCCCCTACTTCAATATAGATGGATCGAAGATGTTGAATGTAATATAAGCTGGGACATGCTTTAGGTCTGAAAAACACCAATCACCCTCCCCCTAATGGATAAGCCCATTCCCCCCTCCCCCCCAGACTCATCCCCTCCCACCTGACCCCACTGCCGCTCCCCCCCTCCCCCCCTCCCCCCC
>WSYH01007380.1:0-23318 GCA_036426205.1 Ascaphus truei | reverse complement strand
TTCCCTTCATCTGTCTACCCCCAGCTTTCCCCGACCCACCCCCCTTGGGGCCAAACCTCAAAGAACCAAGAAACATATCATGCTACCCAATAATAATAGACTACCACCTTGGGAACTGGTTAGACCTAACATCCCTTTCTGAAAACAAAAATATGCCAAGTTAGAACCTCAATAAAATAGTATCAATGAATGTCAAAGGTTTTAAATTCAATAGAAAATGGGACTAGCACTGCAGGAGCTGAAAAAAACAAAAGGAGACATTTGTTCCTGCAGGAAACACATTTTAATACTAAAACCCCCCCCCCTCCCCACCACCCCAAACACATTTAGACATTTTCCCAGGCATATTATGCACCTTATGCACAGGAAGAACCAGGGGAGCGGTTGTACTTGAAAATAAACAAAAATCTACATAGTGCAAATATGTCAACACAGTGAAGTGGTTTCTAAGAAACTTAGAAAACATGAAGCAAGGCTATATCACGTATAGCCAGCAAGCAATGTGGTAAAACACACAGGAGAGCTTCGATCTCAAAAGAGACAGGTAGACAGAGCCATGGATAAGAGCCAGTCGTAGGTCAGCCTGAGGGGAGAAAAGAAACACTGAGTCCGTGAGTCATCTCCAACCGGCGGAAAACCCGGAAGTGACGTGACGGCTGTTCGAGACCAGGAGGGCGCGTGCAGCAGCAGAAGCGAAGTGAAGGGATCGGAAGATCACCTACTCCATGCTGGTTATCCATTCGGATCTTGTAAGCCTCCATCCTATTTGTGTGTGGATAAAGTGCTTGTTTTATCCGTGTGCTCTGCTACCTGTCTCTTCTTGAGACGAAAGCTCCTCCTGTGTTTTTACCACATTAGCTTGCTGGCTATACGTGATATAGCCTTGCTCAGTTTTCAAGTTTCTTAGAAACCACTTCACTGTGTGAATATTTGCAATATGTAGATTTTGTTTTTATTTCAAGGTACAAGCCGCTCCCCTGGTTCTTGGCATACTGTTTCCCTGGACCTTGAAACAGTCCATCTAAGGTTTGAGTGATTTATTTGTAACCATTTGCACTTTTAATTTGACTTTATTATTCACTTTGCACATTTTGTATATTTTTATACACATGCACATTAACTTTAAGTATTAGAGCGCATCTACTGTTCTGTTTGCTATATTATGCACCCTTCTCAGCGAAAAAAAAGAGGGGTTCTTAATTAAAACAACCAATGCCATTTATCGCCAGTAAAGTTACAACAGGCCCTGGAGGCAGATTCCTAATTCTACAGGGATCCTTTCAGGGGTCCCGATACTTTATAATATATACGCCCCCAAACAAAAAAACAAGCAGAGTTCTAAAAAACGTACTAGAGTCCTTAGACCAGGAATCCTAGCCACCATAATCATAGGGGGAGATATGAACCTAGTTAACTGCCCCTGACCTAGACAAATCCACCAGGTGTTAGTCACTCAAAATTAACCAGAAAAACGCAACTAAAAAATTCAAGGTATGTACAGGGTATTCCCTTCAAATACAGCAGCTACTACTGCTGTGCAACCTGTGTGGCTCTCAGGAGCCTAAGCCTCCGCTTGGGGAACCTGGGGTACATACATATTAACATCTCTTGGTGCAACGCCTCCACCTGGGAGGGATCCCAACGTAGTGGGAGGAGGCCCTCACAGGAAAAACCACACAAAGCGAGCAAATGTAAAACAGGACTGGCTTTACTGCATAGCAAACATATATCAACACAAATCAACATGCACCACGGCGGACGCTAACCAATACTAGGCGTCACGCGGACGTACCACTAGGGTCCGCGGACGCTACCACCTTAGGCGTCACGGCGGACGATACCCACCCACAATGGTACACCACCTGTGTCCAGTAACCCCCCACCCAAATGTCTCGCACTCCCAAGTCAAAAACCACTGTGCATGTTATGTGTGACGGCAGCCTATTAGTTGGATAGGCCTGGTTGGGGCACGTGAGTGCAGGTTACCTGCCCGGGCTCCACCACGGGTACTGCGATATTAATCCGCTCGATCCGGCGTTGTCCTCCACACCGGTGGGTTGAAAGTCCAGCGCGAATGATGTCACTCTCAGTCTTAGGGTCTTTGGTGGGGTTCTGAGCCCAGAACCCACCTCGCAGGGGCCGCACGGCTTCAGCACTGTGTCCCTGGCTAAGCTACCAATAAATGGGGGCAGTGTCCCTATCTAGGGCCTGCCCTAAGCTCCACAAGCTACTAGGTTGGCTCAGGACCTAACTGGGACCTTGGGGGCGGCTGCGCTATGCAGAGGGTCACTGACCCTGCATCCACCTCTTACCCCTAGCTGGTCCGGATCCTGACTGCCTGCGTGGCTGCAAAACCCCGAAATGTATCTCTTCACCAGCAAATCCTTCAGCCCTATTGCTCCCTGGCGTCAGGTGTCTCTGCCCCTATGCACCCTGGGGGTGGCATCTCGTCTGCGCAAGCTATCTGGGGCCTCCCGCGCTGTCCTTTTCCACTGCGCATGCGCAACAGCCTTAGGTATGGCGGGCCCTGCTTCCCGAGCCGCCGAGCCGGTGGAAACGCGATTGCGGGCCTTAGCGACCGCCCGTCGCGTCCCCGCAACCGGCCTGCTCGCCGCTCGTGTCCCCTACCAGGGATCGTCTCTCTCTTCGCGGCCGCCCCCCCCTCACTCCCTCGCCACACCGCTCTGGCGAGAAGGGAGGAGGGGTCAGCCATGACAGGGGGGGGGACCTGGCTACAGATATAATGAAGAGTTTCTCCTCACACAGATATCTGGAGAGCCTAGCAACAGGGTGAGAGGACCTATACCTTTTACTGCTCCCCATCAGACCTACTCGAGGATTGATTATTTCTGGTATCAAAGATATTCCAGGCATCGCCAGTCGAATATAGGAACAAACCTGGTCGGACCAGCCCCTATTGAATTGTGCTCTCTCTACCCTTCAGTAAAATAATTGATACCCCTGGAAATTCAAGACTCTCTATTGAATTCGCAAAATAGAGTTCAATCAACCAAAAACGTATAGATACGTTTCACTAACCAAGGGCTCAGTGTCCTCCCGGCAAGGCATGCTGTGGGTGGCCCACAGGCTTCATTAGAGGAGATCTTATCTCCATAGTGGCATATAAGAAAAAGATAAAAAACATAAAAGTAATAGCTGATAAAATAACTCTAAAGAGAACACAAAAAGAACCCCTCATTAAAATTACATAAACTATTAGGCAAAACAGAACGGAACTTAAAAAGATAGCGGACGAGGTGGATGGAGAGAGCATTAGAGGGACAAACCACGTTATGACAATAAGGGTAATAGAGCGGACAGGTTATTAGCTAACAAACTCAGAGGTCTGAGAGTTGAATCTCAAATCCCAGCAATTCGGACCAAAACAGGACTAACAACATACATGAAAAGAAATAGCCCAAAAATTGTTGAATTCCAGCCAAATTATATCATTTAGAGTTGGCCTGGGGGGGGGGCCTACAGGTCCGAGGCAATATCTGAATACCTTAAATAATGTAATCCCCTATGTTAACGGAGGAGACTCCAAAGTACTAAATAAAAGAATTTCGCAGAAAGAACTCTCGGATGCTATAAAATCACACAAAACACAATAAAAACTCCAGGCCCGGACAGTTTTCCAAACTTGTACTATAAAAAGTCCAAAGCGGTGCTGCCCCATTCATTCTCGAGATGTTCAACTCTTTTCTGAAGGGAGCAGACATCGACATCTCAATGTCAATAGCCACACTAGCCATTATACACAAGGAAGAACGGGACCCACTACAATGTGGTAATTATAGGCCCATTCCTTTGAACTCAGAACCAAAAATTCTAGCCAAATTCTGCAAACAGGTTAACCCCGATCCTCCCAAAACTCATTCAAATAGATCAAGTAGGCTTTGTCACGGGCAGACAAGCCTCGGACAATACCAAAAAGATTATAAATATCGTTGACCATGTGCACCTGACTGACACAAAGGCAATTCATTTTGTCTGGACGCGGAAAAAAGTGGTTGATAGAATAAAGTGGGCATTTTAGATCAAACAATGTTAAATTTGGATTCTCTGGCACATACATGGGAGGTGTTAGAGCTCTCTACAGGACGCCCAAAACATATGTCAAGCTTCATGGAAGAGACCCCATCAAAATAAAAATGGCACCACACAGGGCTGCCCACTGTCTCCGCTCCTCTTCGCGATATCAATCGAGCACTAGTATCTATATCAGAGAGGATTAAACATCCAGGGAATCCAGATAGGTGGGACAAGATATAAGATTTTGCTATTTGCGGATGATGATATAATATTGACACTAGCAAGTAAACAGGAAGACAATAGGTTAATCTTCCACAGATCCCTAGTAACACTGCACACAGGCTAGTAGAATATATAGCGGAATATAGTGCTTGTATTGCATAAGGGATAGACTGAGGGAGGATCCTGGTAATTGCACCAAAACTAGGATAGAGCAATTACGTAAAAATGCCCTATGGGCAAAAACAATAAACTTTTATTAAACATATGTAGACGCACATTGTCACGACGGCATGAATCAGTGGTAATTAAAAACAACTAAAACAACAGGCACGGGTATATAAGGAGGTGGTGGTAAGAATATCAATATACCACCACTTGAATGAATACCTCCTTGATAGCTCCGTGGGGGTGGTATACGGTGGAGGTAGATATACCTAATGTAGTAGCAATAGATGCTAGTGAATCCCTGAAACCTGGAGGGTGTAATGGGTGTCTATTATGCTAATAGTATAGTAGTACGGAAGAATGAGCCTCACTCAATATATGGTCGTGTGAGAGCTGCAGATCCATGTGGCTGTGCAGCACGTATTCTGCGGTTACAATGTCACCCGTGCAGCCAATGCAGCCCCTACTCCCAGTCTCTCAGGCAGAGGCAAAGCCGATATAGTGCTCAGAAAACTGGCAATGTAGCTGCGGTTAGGGAGCATCCGGTACAATAACTGGCACCCTCCCTTCCCTGTAAAGGAGCGATCTACCCTGACCTCGACGTAACGCGATGACGTCATCCCCGACGTACGTTCGGCTGTGGCTGGCGCTTTCTCAAGGTAGGAGGTCCCTACTGAGTAATGGTAGAGCTTATTTGTATACATTAAGAAGGCGTTACTGGAGAACTCCCCAATCACGTCCACTATAGTGATAGACAGTCTGAGAGCGTATCGTAGCGCTCGAGGGTATTGAAGGACTATTTAATGCTTTAACACTTGATATGCTGTGAGTCATATGGCGGCTGGGCCAAAGGAAACAGATAAAATAAAATAAAGTAAACATGTGCATTGGTATGGCTGTCTCTGTTTCTCTTGTAGTATAACCCTAAGGTGGTACATGCTTGCCAGGTAGGTGAATTATCGGATAGTAGGGCATCGGCTACATAAGCATGTCACTCACCAGGCGTGTGTATACTCAGTGTGCACTTAGTAAGCGCTCAATGGATGGTAAGTATGGCAATAGTGCCTAAGTATTGATACATAAGGGGTTATATGAGACAGTGTACTAAAAATTAGAGCTATAATATATGTAGGAGGAGGATAGATAACCAGATGGATATAGGTATAGTCCCTCCGTGAATACTGACTTAGGGCCAACTTGTAACTATAAATATAGATATGAATGTAAATGGGCTGTGGAACTGGCATGTGGTAAGTAGGTAAAGGGTGTAGGACTGTTCTAACCTATGGCGTCCGCCCGTAGGTCAAAACGGACTCATAGTTAATGTATACCTGGATCCCAATCCGGTGTAATGTGCTGCAGAGGTTAAAGGTATGACTTGTAAATAAACCCCTCATTGAGGCCGATGGGACTGAGTGTACTGAGCGTATATCCATTTACACTCAGTCTGTAGTAGTGCCTTGTCCCAATCACCCTTACGTTGGCCCCATTGGGACATGTGGATACCAATAAAGATTAGTTGGTCACTGTTCCGTTGTGTTCACTTATTACGTGACTGCCACAGGAGTGCTGCGGCGTTCCGAATGGAACCCAGATGTTCAAGGATTCTCCTTTTGAACTGCCTGAACGTTTTGCCTACATATAGCTTGCCGCAGCCACAGACTATCAGATATATCACCCCCTCAGTAACACAGTTTATGAACTCATAATTTTGAATGTTCGCTGTTTATAAGAGTCCATAAAATCTGTTCTTTTGGTACGTACCTGCAGGCCTTGCAATCGGCCGCATGCGTACGATCCAGTTGTTTTTTTGGCTAGCCAAGTGGTGTTTGTTTGGTCGAGTGACTTCTAACGAGAATATCTTTCAAGTTACGGCTTTTCTGCTGTGGTACATGGCGACACACTTATTCGAGCTCGGCTAGTCCCAGAATTGGGTTACGCCGGGTGTATTGAGGTTTGTGACTGTTTTCGTGCCCGAGTGCATTGAGGTATTTTCCAGGAGGGATTGAAGCATTTATTCCCGCTGGCTGCAATACTGCACAGTTATTATATATACTGCATTACAATTCATGAATTTATGCCATCTGGTAGACCGCGAAGCATTGCAGCCTATTAAATACAATATTATCATTTAACAGATCAGCCGCCGTCAGCCAGGCATGAAACCCAGGCTGGGAAGGCAAACGCAATGGGGTTGTCAGAGGTGAGGAGCGGCGCATTCCAGGTTCTGCCAGTACTACGGGTATTTGCTCGAATAAAGTGTGTCGGTGCAGTAAGCTTAGGTGTGTGTGATATAGCCCCTTGTAGATCTTGATTATCTAATAATATGTGCCAGTATTTATTGAAAATCTTATAATAGAGCCCCATTGGTCACTGAAGGTACCGATAAAGCGAATCGGTTTGTACTCGTTTGTCCCATCATTACGTTTTGGTGTCAGCTAGGAGTGTGTCCCTGCTTGTCTCAATGGCTCGATTGTAAGCTCTTTTCAGAATTTGTTTGGAATGTCCTCGTTCAATAAAAACGTTGCGTCATATCTTTGGCTTTATCACTTGTATTCGCTAAGAGTAGAACAATACGTCTCAGGCGGAGATACTGGCCTGTAGGGATTGCCTTCACCACATGTTTGGGGTGCTGGCTGTCAGCTCTCAGTAACTGTTAGTGGCTGTCGGTTTCCTAAAGATGGTGGTGTCTAGTTTCCAGTACTATCTTTAGTGATTGTAATGTCAAGGAAGTCAAGTTGAGATTCACTTGAAACTAAAGTCAGTTTGAGATTGTGGTGATTGGAATTCAAAATGTCCACGATTTCTTAGGGATGCCAGTGTGCCTGTCCATAGGACCTGATATCATCAATGAACCTTACCCATACTCAACAAACTTAGTATATTCGTCCAGGGCCTCCGTGAAGACCCTGTTCCTCCCACCACCTAGATATAGATTGGCGTAGTTGGGAGCAACGTTGGTCCCCATAGCAGTGCCCTGGATCTGATGGTAATATTTGTTGTTAATACAAAGTAGTTTTAGTAGGGTAAGTCCAATAGCTGAAGAATAAAATCATTGTGCATCACTAAGTCTTGGCCTCTAGACATAAGGAATGTGCCACTGTCGCATGCCTACCGCATGGGGTATGCTCGTATAGAGACCCTCGAACTCTAGGCTGACCAGAGTGGTATTTAGGGTTAGTGGTGAATCATCTAGTTTCCGAAGTGCATCCTTCGTATCCAGAGATAAGAAGGCAATGCGCTGACAAATGGACGAAGTAGTTGGTCACATAGATGCTGGCATGGCCGTTAGATTTCCAATGCCAGACACTATTGGTCTGCCATTGGAATCATCCGTCAAGTCCAGCATCTAATGTTGACCACCTACTTCGTCCATTTGTCAGCGCATTGCCTTCTATCTCTGTGATACGAAGGATGCACTTCGGAAACTAGATGATGTCACCACTAACCCTAATACACTACTGGTCAGCCTAGATGTCGAGGGTCTCATACGAGCATACCCATGCGGTATGGCATGCGAGCAGTGGACATTTCCTTATGTCTAGAGGCCAAGACTTAGTGATGACAATGATTTTCTTCAGTTATGGACCTTACCCTGCTAAAAACTACTTTGTATTTAACAACAATATTACCATCAGATCCAGGGCACTGCTATGGGGACCACGTGTGCTCCCACCTACGCCCAATCTATATCTAGGCTCTGAGTGGGGGGCGGAAACAGTGGTCTTACGAGGCCCTGGACGAATATAACTAAGTATTGGTTGAGTATGGGTCAGTTCAGTGATGATATCATGGTTCCTGATGGACAGGCACAATGGCATCCTACAGAGAATTCGTGGACGTTTTGACATTCCAATCACCCCACATCTCAAACTGACCCCCCCTTCCCTTCATCTTGTCTACCCCCCAGCTTTCCCCGACCCACCCCCCTTGGGGCCAAACCTCAAAGAACCAAGAAACATATCATGCCTACCCAATAATAATAGACTACCACCTTGGGGAACTGGTTAGACCTAACATCCCTTTTCTGAAAACAAAAATATGCCAAGTAGAACCTCAATAAAAATAGTATCAATGAATGTCAAAGGTTTAAATTCAAATAGGAAAATGGGACTAGCACTGCAGGAGCTGAAAAAAAACAAAAGGAGACATTTTGTTCCTGCAGGAAACACATTTTAATACTAATACCCCCCCCCCTCCCCCACCCCCCCAAACACATTTAGACATATGTTTCCCCAGGCATATTATGCACCTTATGCACAGGAAGAACCAGGGGAGCGGTTGTACTTGAAAATAAAACAAAAATCTACATAGTGCAAATATGTCAACACAGTGAAGTGGTTTCTAAGAAACTTAGAAAACACTGAAGCAAGGCCTATATCACGTATAGCCAGCAAGCTAATGTGGTAAAACACAAGGAGAGCTTCGATCTCAAAGAGACAGGTAGACAGAGCCATGGATAAGAGCCAGTCGTAGGTCAGCCTGAGGGGAGAAAAGAAACACTGAGTCCGTGAGTCATCTCCAACCGGCGGAACCGGAAGTGACGTGACGGCTGTTCGAGACCAGCGGGGCGCGTGCAGCAGCAGAAGCGAGTGAAGGGATCGGAAGATCACCTACTCCCATGCTGGTTATCCATTCGGATCTTGTAAGCCTCCATCCTATTTGTGTGTGGATAAAGTTGCTTGTTTTATCCGGGCTCTGTCTACCTGTCTCTTCTTGAGATCGAAGCTCCTCCTGTGGTTTTTACCACATTAGCTTGCTGGCTATACGTGATATAGCCTTGCTTCAGTTTTCTAAGTTTCTTAGAAACCACTTCACTGTGTTGACATATTTGCACTATGTAGATTTTGTTTTTATTTTCAAGGTACAACCGCTCCCCTGGTTCTTCCTGTGCATACTGTTTCCCTGGACCTTGAAACAGTCCATCTAAGGGTTTGAGTGATTTTATTGTACCCATTTTGCACTTGTTTAATTTGACTTTATTATTCACTTTGCACATTTTGTATATTTTATACACATTGCACATTAACTTTAAGTATTAGAGCGCCATCTACTGTCTGTTTGCTATATTATGCACCCTTCTCAGCGAAAAAAAAGAGGGGTCTTAATTAAAACAACAATGCCATTTATCGCCAGTAAAGTTACAACAGGCCCTGGAGGCAGATTCCTAATTCTACAGGGATCCCTTTCAGGGGTCCCGATAACTTTACTCAATATATACGCCCCCAACAAAAAACAAGCAGAGTTCTTAAAAAACGTACTAGAGTCCTTAGACCAGGAATCCCTAGCCACCATAATCATAGCGGGAGATATGAACCTAGTAACTGCCCCTGACCTAGACAAATCCACCAGGTGTTAGTCACTCAAAATTAACCAGAAAAACGCTAAAAAATTCAAGGATATGTAACGGGTATTCCCTTCAAATACAGCCGCTACTACCTGCTGTGCAACCTGTGTGGCTCTCAGGAGCCTAAGCCTCCGCTTGGGGAACCTGGGGTACATACATATTATACATCTCTTGGTGCAACGCCTCCACCTGGGAGGGATCCCAACGTAGTGGGAGGAGGCCCTCACAGGAAACAACCACACAAAGCGAGCAAATGTAAAACAGGACTGGCTTTACTGCATAGCAAACATATATCAACACAAATCAACATGCACCACGGCGGACGCTAACCACACTAGGCGTCACGGCGGACGCTAACCACACTAGGCGTCACGGCGGACGCTACCACCTCTAGGCGTCACGGCGGACGCTAACCACCCACAATGTAACCCCACCCTGTGTCCAGTAACCCCCACCCAAATGTCTCGCACTCCCAAAGTCAAATACCACTGTGCATGTATATGTGTGACTGCGCAGCCACTATGTTTGGTGATAGGCCTGGTTGGTGCACGTGAGTTGCAGGTTACCTGCCCGGGCTCCAGCCACGGGTACTGCGATATTAATCCGCTCGATCCGGCGTTGTCCTCCACACCGCGTGGGTTGAAAGTCCAGCGCGAATGATGTCACTCTCAGTCTTAGGGTCTTTGGTGGGGTTCTGAGCCCAGAACCCACCTCGCAGGGCCGCACGGCTTCAGCACTGTGTCCCTGGCTAAGCTACCAATAAATGGGGCAGTGTCCCTATCTAGGGCCTGTCCCTAAGCTCCACAAGCTACTAGGTGGCTCAGGACCTAACTGGGACCTTGGGGGCTGCTGGCCTATGCAGAGGGTCACTGACCCCTGCATCCACCTCTTACCCCTAGCTGGTCCGGATCCTGACTGCCTGCGTGGCTGCAAAACCCCGCGAAATGTATCTCTCTATCCCCAGGCAAATCCTTCAGCCCTATTGGCTCCCTGGCGTCAGGTGTCTCTGCCCCTATGCACCCTGGGGGCTGGCATACTCGTCTCGCGCAAGCTATCTGGGGCCTCCCGCGCTGTCCTTTTCCACTGCGCATGCGCAACAGCCTTAGGTATGGCGGCGCCCTGCTTCCCGAGCCGCCGAGCCGGTGGCAACGCGATTGCGGCCTTAGCGACGGCCCGATCGCGTCCCCGGCAACCGGCCTGCTCGCCGCTCGCGTCCCTAGCTACCAGGGATCGATCTCTCTCTTCGCGCGCCGGCCCCCCCTCACTCCCTCGCACACCGCGTCTGGCGAGAAGGGAGGAGGGGGTCAGCCATGACAGGGGGGACCTGGCTACAGATATAATGAAGAGTTTCTCGCTCACAGATATCTGGAGAGCCTAGCACCAGGGTGAGAGGGACTATACCTTTTACTCTGCTCCCCATCAGACCTACTCGAGGATTGATTATTTTCTGGGTATCAAAGATATTCTACAGGCATCCGCCCAGTCGAATATAGGAACAATAACCTGGTCGGACCATGCCCCTATTGAATTAGTGCTCTCTCTACCCTTCAGTAAAAATAATTGATACCCCTGGAAATTCAATGACTCTCTATTGAATTCGCAAGATATAGAGTTCAATCAACCAAAAACGTATAGAATACGTTTCACTAACCAAGGGCTCAGTGTCCTCCCCGGCAATGCTGTGGGTGGCCCACAAGGCTTCAATTAGAGGAGATCTTATCTCCATAGTGGCATATAAGAAAAAAGATAAAAACAATACAAAGTAATAGCTGATAAACTAACTCTAAAAGTAGAACACAAAAAGAACCCCTCATTAAAATTACATAAACTATTAGGCAAAACACGAACGGAACTTAAAAAGATCCAGCTGGACGAGGTGGAGAGAGCATTAAGATGGACAAACCAACGTTATGACAATAAGGGTAATAGAGCGGACAGGTTATTAGCTAACAAACTCAGAGGTCTGAGAGTTGAATCTCAAATCCCAGCAATTCGGACCAAAACAGGACTAACAACATACAATGAAAAAGAAATAGCCCAAAAATTGTTGAATTTCCATGCCAAATTATATCATTTAGAGTTGGCCTGGGGGGGCCTTACAGGGTCCGAGGCAATATCTGAATACCTTAAATAATGTAATCCACCTATGTTAACGGAGGAAGACTCCAAAGTACTAAATAAAAGAATTTCGCAGAAAGAACTCTCGGATGCTATAAAATCACACAAAACAAATAAAACTCCAGGCCCGGACAGCTTTTCCAACTTGTACTATAAAAAGTCCAAAGCGGTGCTGTCCCCATTCATTCTCGAGATGTTCAACTCTTTTCTGAAGGGAGCAGACATCGACATCTCAATGTCAATAGCCAACCTAGCCATTATACACAAGGAAGAACGGGACCCACTACAATGTGGTAATTATAGGCCCATTTCCTTGTTGAACTCAGACCTAAAAAATTCTAGCAAAATTCTAGCAAACAGGTTAACCCCGATCCTCCCAAAACTCATTCATATAGATCAAGTAGGCTTTGTCACGGGCAGACAAGCCTCGGACAATACCAAAAAGATTATAAATATCGTTGACCATGTGCACCTGACTGACACAAAGGCAATTCATTTGTCTGGACGCGGAAAAAGTGGTTGATAGAATAAAGTGGGCATTTTTAGATCAAACAATGTTAAAATTTGGATTCTCTGGCACATACATGGAGGTGTTAGAGCTCTCTACAGGACGCCCAAAACATATGTCAAGCTTCATGGAAGAGACCCCATCAAAATAAAAAATGGCACCACACAGGGCTGCCCACTGTCTCCGCTCCTCTTCGCGATATCAATCGAGCCACTAGTATCTATAATCAGAGAGGATATAAACATCCAGGGAATCCAGATAGGTGGGACAAGCTATAAGATTTTGCTATTTGCGGATGATATAATATTGACACTAGCAAGTAAACAGGAAGACAATAGGTTAATCTTCCACAGATCCCTAGTAACACTGCACACAGGCTAGTAGAATATATAGCAGGAATATAGTGCTTGTATTGCTAAAGGGAGTAGACTGAGGGGAGGATCCTGGTAATTGCACCCAAAACTAGGATAGAGCAATTACGTAAAATGCCCTATGGGCAAAACAATAAACTTTTATTAAACATATATGTAGACGCACATTGTCACGACGCAATGAATCAGTAGGTAATAAAAACAACTAAAACACAGGCACGGGTATATAAGGAGGTGGTGGTAAGATAAATATCAATTATACCACTACTTGAATGAATACCTCCTTTGATAGCTCCGATGGGGGTGGTATACGGTGGAGGTAGATATACCTAATGCAGATAGCAATAGATGCTAGTGAATCACCTGAAACCTGGGAGGGTGTAATGGGTGTCTATTATGCTAATAGTATAGTAGTACCGGAAGAATGAGCCTCACTCAATAATGGTCGTGAGAGCTGCAGATCAATGTGGCTGTGCAGCACAGTATTCTGTCGGTTACAATGTCACCCCGTGCAGCCAATGCAGCCCCTACTCTCCAGTCTCTCAGGCAGCGGCAAAGGCCGATATAGTGCTCAGAAACTGGCAATGTAGCTGCGGTTAGGAGCATCCGGTACAATAACTGGCACCCTCCCTTCCCTGTAAAGGAGCGATCTCACCCGTGACCTCCGACGTCAACGCGATGACGTCATCCCGACGTACGTTTCACGCTCGGGGGCTGGCGCTTTCTCAAGGTAGGAGGTCCCTACTGAGTCATGGTAGAGCTTATTTGTATACATTTAAGAAGGCGTTACTGGAGAACTCCCCAATCACGCTCCACTATAGTGATAGACAGTCTGAAGAGCGTATCGTAGCGCTCGAGGGGTATTGAAGGACTATTAATGCTTTAACCCTTGATATGCTGTGAGTCATATGGCGGCTGGGCAAAGGAAACAGATAAAATAAAATAAAGTACAACATGTGCATTGGTATGGCTGTCTCTGTTTCTCTTGTAGTATAACCCTAAGGTGGTACATGCTTGCCAGGTAGGTGAATTATCGGATAGTAGGGCATCGGCTACATAAGCATGTCACTCACCAGGCGTGTGATATACTCAGTGTGCACTTAGTACAGCGCTCAATGGATGGTAAGTATGGCAAATAGTGCCTAAGTATTGATACATAAGGTGGTTATATGAGACAGTGTACTAAACATCTAGAGCTATAATATATGTAGGAGGAGGAATAGATAACCAGATGGATATAGGTATAGTCCCTCCGTGAATACTGACTTAGGGCCAACTTGTAACTATAAATATAGATATGAATGTAAATGGGCTGTGGAACTGGGCATGGTGGTAAGTAGGTAAAGGGTGTAGGACTGTTCTAACCTATGGCATCCGCCCCGTAGGTCAAAACGGACTCTATAGTTAACTGTATACCTGGATCCCAATCCGGTGTAATGTGCTGCAGAGGTTACAGGTATGACTTGTAAATAAACCCCTCATTGAGGCCGATGGGACTGAGTGTACTGAGCATGTATATCCATTTACACTCAGTCTGTAGTAGTGCCTTGTCCCAATCACCCTTACGTTGGCCCCATGGGACATGTTGGATACCAATAAAGATTAGTTGGTCACTGTTCCCGTTGTGTTCACTTATTACGTGACGTGCCACAGGAGTGTCTGCGGCGTTCCGAATGGAACCCAGATGTTCAAGGATTCTCTTTTTGAACTGCCTGAACGTTTTGCCTACATATAGCTTGCCGCAGCCACAGACTATCAGATATATCACCCCCTCAGTAACACAGTTTATGAACTCATTAATTTTGAATGTTCGCTGTTTATAAGAGTCCATAAAATCTGTTCTCTTTGGTACGTACCTGCAGGCCTTGCATCGGCCGCATGCGTACGATCCAGTTGTTTTTTTGGCTAGCCAAGTGGTGTTTGGTTTGGCTTGGTAGTGACTTCTAACGAGAATATCTTTCAAGTTACGGCTTCTTCTGCTGGTACACTGGCGACACACTTTATTCGAGCTCGGCTAGTCCCACGAATTCGGGTATACCCGGGTGTATTGAGGTTTGTGACTGTTTTCTGCCCGAGTGCATTGAGGTATTTTCCAGGCAGGGATTGAAGCATTTTATTCCCGCTGGCTGCAATACTGCACAGTATATATATATATACTGCATTACAATTCATGAATTTATGCCATCTGGTAGACACGCGAAGCATTGCAGCCTATTAAATCCTAATTATTATCATTTAACAGATCAGCCGCCCGTCAGCCAGGCATGAACCCAGGCTGGGAAGGCAAACGCAATGGGGCTTGTCAGAGGTGAGGAGCGGCGCATTCCAGGTATCTGCCAGGTACATACTGGGTATTTGCTCGAATAAAGTGTGTCGGTGCAGTAAGCTTAGGTGTGTGTGATATAGCCCCTTGTAGATCTTGATTATCTAATAATATGTGCCAGTATTTATTGAAAATCTTATAAATAGAGCCCCATTGGTCACTGAAGGTACCGATAAAGCGAATCGGTTTGTACTCGTTTGTCCCATCATTACGTTTGGTGTCAGCTAGGAGTTGTGTCCTGCTTGTCTCAATGGCTCGATTGTAAGCTCTTTTCAGATTTGTTTTGGAATGTCCTCGTTCAATAAAACGTTGCGTCATATCTTTGGCTTTATCCTTGTATTCGCTAAGAGTAGAACAATTACGTCTCAGGCGGAGATACTGGCCTGTAGGGATTGCCTTCACCACATGTTTGGGGTGCTGGCTGTCAGCTCTCAGTAAACTGTTAGTGGCTGTCGGTTTCCTAAAGATGGTGGTGTCTAGTTTCCCAGTACTATCTTTAGTGATTGTAATGTCAAGGAAGTCAAGTTGAGATTCACTTGAAACTAAAGTCAGTTTGAGATTGTGGTGATTGGAATTCAAAACGTCCACGAATTCTCTTAGGGATGCCAGTGTGCCTGTCCATAGGACCATGATATCATCAATGAACCTGACCCATACCTAACAAACTTAGTATATTCGTCCAGGGCCTCCGGAGACCACTGTTTCCTCCCACCACCTTAGATATAGATTGGCGTAGTTGGGAGCACACTGTGTCCCCAAGCAGTGCCCTGGATCTGATGGTAATATTTGTTGTAAATACAAAGTAGTTTTTTTAGTCAGGGTAAGGTCCAATAGCTGAGATAAATATTGTGCATCACTAAGTCTTGGCCTAGACATAAGAAATGTGCCACTGCTGCGGTCATGCCTACCGCATGGGGTATGCTCGTATAGAGACCCTCGACATCTAGGCTGACCAGTAGTGTTTAGGGTTGTGGTGACATCATCTAGTTTTCCGAAGTGCATCCTTCGTATCACGAGACATAAAAGGCAAGCAGCTGACAAATGGACGAAGTAGTTGGTCACATAGTGCTGGCTTGGTACGTTAGATTTCCATTGCAGACCTATTGGTCTGCCATTGGAAATCTAACCCATTCCAGCATCTATGTTGACCACCTACTTCGTCCATTTGTCAGCGCATTGCCTTCTTATCTCTGTGATACGAAGGATGCACTTGGAAACTAGATGATGTCACCACTAACCCTAATACACTACTGGTCAGCCTAGATGTCGAGGGTCTCTATACGAGCATACCCCATGCGGTAGGCATGCGAGCAGTGGCACATTCCTTATGTCTAGAGGCCAAGACTTAGTGATGCCAATGATTTTATTCTTCCTCTATTGGACCTTACCCTGACTAAAACTACTTGTATTTAACAACAAATATTACCATCAGATCCAGGGCACTGCTATGGGGACCACGTTGCTCCCACCTACGCCCAATCTATATCTAGGCTGGTGGGAGGAAACATGGTCTTCACGGAGGCCCGTGGACGAATATACTAAGTTGTTGAGTTATGGGTAGGTTCATTGATGATATCATGGTCCTATGGCAGGCACACTGGCATCCCTAAGAGAATTCGTGGACTTTTGAATTCCAATCACCACAATCTCAACTGACTTTAGTTTCAAGTGAATCTCAACTTGACTTCCTTGACATTAACAATCACTAAGAATAGTACTGGGAAACTAGACACCACCATCTTTAGGAACCACAGCCACTACAGTTTACTGAGAGCTGACAGCCAGCACCCCAAACATGTGGTTGAAGGCAATCCCTACAGGCCAGTATCTCCGCCTGAGACGTAATTGTTCTACTCTTAGCGAATACAAGATTAAAGCCAAAGATATGACGCAACGTTTTATTGAACGAGGACATTCCAAACAAATCTGAAAAGAGCTTACAATCGAGCCATTGAGACAGCAGGACACACTCCTAGCTGACACCAAACGTAATGATGGGACAAACGAGTACAAACCGATTCGCTTTTATGGTACCTTCAGTGACCAATGGGGCTCATTTATAAGATTTTCAATAAATACTGGCACATATTATTAGATGATCAAATCTACAAGGGGCTATATCACACACACCTAAGCTTACAGCAGAAAAGCCGTAACTTGAAAGATATTCTCGTTAGAAGTCACTACCAAGCCAAACCAAACACCACTTGGCTAGCCAAAAAAACACTGTCGTAGCGCATCGCCGTGCAAGGCCTGCAGGTACGTACCAAAGAGAACAGATTTTATGGACTCTTATAAACAACGAACATTCAAAATTAATGAGTTCATAAAACTGTGTTAACTGAGGGGGTGATATATCTGATAGTCTTGTGGCGTGCGGCAAGGCTATATGTAGGCAAAACGTTCAGGCAGTCAAAAAGAGAATCCTTGAACATCTGGGTTCCATTCGGAACGCCGCGACACATCCTGTGCACGTCACGTAATAATGAACACAACGGGAACAGTGACCAACTAATCTTTATTGGTATCCAACATGTCCCATGGGGCCAACGTAAGGTGATTGGGACAAGGCACTACTACAGACTGAGTGTAAATGGATATACATGCTCATTACACTCAGTCCCATCGGCCTCAATGAGGGGTTTATTTACAAGTCATACCTGTAAACCTCTGCACACATTACACCGGATGGGATCCAGTATACAGTTACATAGAATCCGTTTTGACCTACGGGGCGGATGCCATAGGTTAGAACAGTCCTACACCCTTTACCTACTTACCACCATGCCCAGTTCCAGCCCATTTACATCATATCTATATTTATAGTTACAAGTTGGCCCTAAGTCAGTATTCACGGAGGGACTATACCTATATCCATCTGGTTATCTATTCCTCCTCCTACATATATTATAGCTCTAGATTGTTTAGTACACGTGTCTCATATAACCCACCTTATGTATCAATACTTAGGCACTATTTGCCATACTTACCATCCATTGAGCGCTGTACTAAGTGCACACTGAGTATATCACACGCCTGTGAGTGACATGCTTATGTTAGCCGATGCCCTACTATCCGATAATTCACCTACCTGGCAAGCATGTACCACCTTAGGGTATACTACAAGAGAAACAGAGACACCATACCAATGCACATGTTTACTTTATTTTATTTTATCTGTTTCCTTGCCAGCCGCCATATGACTCACAGCATATCAAGGTTAAAGCATTAATAGTCCTTCAATACCCCTCGAGCGCTACGATACGCTCTTCAGACTGTCTATCACTATAGTTGAGCGTGATTGGGGAGTTTCTCCAGTAACGCCTTCTTAAATGTATACAAATAAGCTCTACCATACTCAGTAGGGACCTCCTACCTTGAGAAAGCGCCAGCCCCCAGCGTGAACGTACGTCGGGATGACGTCATCGCGTTGACGTCGGAGGTCACGGTTGAGATCGCTCCTTTACAGGGAAGGGAGGGTTGCCAGTTATTGTACCGGGATGCCCTAACCGCAGCTACATGCCAGTTTCTGAGCACTATATCGGCCTTTGCCGCTGCCTGAGAGACTGGAGAGTAGGGGCTGCATTGGCTGCACTGGGGACATTGTAACCGACAGAATACTGTGCTGCACAGCCACTTGGATCTGCAGCTCTCACGACCATTATTGAGTGAGGCTCATTCTTCGGTACTACTATACTATTAGCATAATAGACACCCTTACACCCTTCGCTGTTTCAGGTGATTCACTAGCATCTATTGCTATCTGCATTAGGTATATCTACCTCCACCGTATACCACCCCCATCGGAGCTATCAAAGGAGGTATTCATTCAAGTAGTGGTATAATTGATATTTATCTTACCACCACCTCCTTATATACCCGTGCCTGTGTTTTAGTTGTTTTTATTACCTACTGATTCATTGCGTCGTGACAATGTGCGTCTACATATATGTTTAATAAAAGTTTATTGTTTTGCCCATAGGGCATTTTAGGTAATTGCTCTATCCTAGTTTTGGGTGCAATTACCAGGATCCTCCCCTCAGTCTACTCCCTTTAGCAATACAAGCACTATATTCCTGCTATATATTCTACTAGCCTGTGTGCAGTGTTACTAGGGATCTGTGGAAGATTAACCTATTGTCTTCCTGTTTACTTGCTATGTCAGTACCATCCCTTTGCACCGGCTATATTATCTGCTATCTGGTGAGCGGTGTACTATTAGTTATTTAATATTGACACTAGCCAACCCACTGATCTCCCTACTGAACATCCAATATCAATTAAACTACTTTGGAAAAATCTCAGGCTATAAAATTAATAACGATAAATCAGAAGCTTTAAATTGAACTCTCCCAGCCCCGGAAATCAAGCGTTTACAAACAAACTTTAACTATAAATGGAGCCATACACATATCAAATACCTAGGAATTCAAATAGCAAACTCATACCAAACACTTTACCGAAGAAATTTCCCATCCCTATTTGGAAAAAATCAAAAAAGACCCCCAGACCTGGAACGGTTTCCAGATATCCTGGTTAGGCAGGATCGCTTCCGTAAAATGAGTATTCTGCCAAAACGTCTATATCTTATCCAGACTCTCCCGATAAAGGTCCCTCTCTCTGAACTGAAACATTCAGAATAGAATTTTACAATTTATATGGAAAGATAAAAGACTGAGAGTTGCAAGATCAGTAATGCTAGCCCCAAGAACAAATGTAGGCATGGGGGTCCCAGACATTGTCAAATACTACCATGTGACCCATCTAAAACAAGTGGTGACGTGGAACAATGACCCAGCAACTCGCTGCTGGTTGGGGATAGTCATCCTACGCGAGCCCTTCCTCTCTGTCAGCAGCACTAGGCCTCGCTCACACAGCCCGCTACAAGACGTGCGCGCGCTTATGTGCGAGCACGCATTTGTGACAGACTCCTGGCGGCCAATGGTAGTGTTCAGTATTGAAACTACCATTGGCTGCAAAGTGCGGCGTCGACGCTGCTGCAGTCGCCGGAGTCTTTTGAAACTGTGATCTCCGGCTGCAGCAGCGTAACGTCAATTTCAGCAGCCAATCAATGTCCAGACGTTTACATTGATTGGCTGCTGAAATTGACCAGAGACTCGGCAGTGGGGACGGGGGAGTATTACCAGCAACATTAGCAGGGAATAGTGTGTGTGTGTGTGTGTGTGTGGCACTGAACAGAAACGCTCAATTTGATACAAAGTCATATCCATCCAAGGCTGCTTTGCATCACTAACGCAGGCTTCGTGTTTTTAATTTTATTGTAACTGTAGGCGGACGCTCAAGAGGTATGCAAGGGAGACTGATTATAGTGAAATTAAATAAGCCTTTTATTGCGCCTGTTTCCTTAACATCAGGAAACCATCCAAACAAGGGGTAAACAAAGCTTCGGTTCACTTGGGAGTATTTCTAGTGAAATACTATGCAGTTCACAACTCCCTTAGATAAGCATGTCTCCCAGCCCCAAAACATATAGCATGAAATAAGCAGATATAAGAAGTCTCATAAATGAAAGTCTTATCTGTTCCGTGTGGTTTGGAGGGAAAATCTTCTCTGTCCCTGGAACAGCTCCCTTTTCCTCAGGGTGTGTCAGCATTCAGGTTTAGAAGTTTCCCCTGTGTCTTGAAAGCAGCTCTGCTGTTTCTTCTGGCAGGGCTCAAGACTGTTTGTCTCCAAGTTCAGCTCAGGTGTGAGCTAAGGAGTCTCACTTCCTGTCTCAAAAGACAGGCTTTTCTAAGCCATCAGGCAGGTGGTGTTTGTTAATTGACTACCAGCAGTTAACCACCACACTGCTGGATTAGAGGCACATTACCTGAGCAGGGATAACTCCCCTGTTACAGTAACCTCTTATTGTAATACTATGGTCCTGTTCGGAGAGGGAGGGACATACAGGAAGATTTGAACTGGGGTCGATGAGGTGCACGTGGGAGATTTGGTCTAAAATCAAAAATAAGTATTTGTTGTCCTCGAGTCCTTCTTTATTAACCACTATAGTAAACAACCATGCGTTCCTTCTGCTGTGCTCTCAAAAATATTCCAAGAAACTCAGGAAAATTGGTATTGTAAGGGCAGATGATCTAGTAATGAAGGGAAAAATCCTTTCTTACCAAGAACTGAGACAAAACAATCAAATGCAGGACTTACAATTTTTCAGCTACCTCCAGATCAGACACTTTCTGCAAAAGGTTTCTCAGAATACAGATTTTGCGGATTTATCAAAATTTGAAAGATTATGCAGAGAGGGTTTGTACCAAAAGGGTCTGATCTCGGGAACATACACGGAAATAGCATCTCAAGCAACTACCCAAAACCATAATTATATGTTGAAATGGGTTGAAGACCTCAATATAGAAATAGATATAGACGACTTGAGGGATATCTGGGAATCCGCAGCCAAAACCTCAATTTGTACGATAACAAAGGAAAATATATATAACATTTTGTTTCAGTGGTACCTAACCCCGAGTAGGCTGAGCCAGATCTTCCCAGGAACATTGTATGTCTGCTGGAGAGGATGCGGTATGAGAGGAGACATGGTCCATATTTGGTGGGCATGTCCACATGTCCAGAAATTCTGGATCATGATCCAGATACGATACATGAACTCTCAGAATTGAGAATACCAATAGACCCTCTGACCTATCTGCTTGCTAAACCAATGGAGGCGCTCCAAGCACCTATGGAAAAGCTGTTTCCTTTTTACTAACGGCTGCCCGATGCTCCATAGCGGCGGCATGGAAGAAAGTAAACACACCATCTAGGCGTACGGTAATTAAAAGAGTGAATGAGGTTAGACTTATGGAGAGACTCTCGGTTCAATTAAACCAAAACCTAGACCGCTTCCATAAGATATAGGAACCTTGGCCCCAGGACTAGAAACACTCTATAACCGGGTTAAAAGAGGAAAGTCTGGATACAAGGCAGGATGAAAAAGAGACGAAGCCTGTTGTCTCATATTAAAGGCCTCCTCCAGTTACCTATACTGATTAGTAAGCCCCTCTCCACCTCCCCCCCCCCCCCCCCCTTTTTTTTCCCCCCCCCCCCCCCCCCCACCCCAGCTCCACCCCTCCGCTCCCCTTCTTTACACTATCTCTTATCTTGGAAAGTCACAATAAGGATTCTTGCGCTCGCGCTGTCCCCTTTAAAGATAATCAGTTTGCAGCAGTGCATGTAGGAGCCACTCCTCAAGATACTCCTATGAAAGAAAAACTTCAAAAGACAAAACAAACACACACAAGAGCACCACAGATTAGTAAAAGGTGTATCACAAAATTTTATAAAATTTAATAAAGGTCACTGTGACCAAAACACAATAATCAATAAATAAAATGTACAAAACAAAAACACAAAAATACACATATGAAGCATGTACTATGTATGGTAAATCACACCCTATAAATGCTAAACCAAAACATAACTTCAGTGAAGTAAACAACTAGATGAGTTAAAAATACATCCACTGAGGATGTCTAATAACTCATAGTAAAAAACTTTGCACTTCAGCTGCTTAGCATACCTAGCCAAGCCTACTTCCATGGACATCTGTCAGGACAAACTGTTCACCTCTCCCCCTCCCCACTTAACACCTTAGAATGTCAGTCCCAGACACAGGGGGAGCAAAGCAGCAGGGGGGGCTCAGAAGTCTAAATTATGCATTGCTTACTCCCTAAGGTTTCCTGCCATGCATTTCAAAGCCCAGTATTACACACCCTATGTGACACCTCCTGTTCTGGACTGAATGAAGGAGATTCCCCTGCTGTCTATAAAGTTAATTTCCTTACTCTTATAACTTTAAAATACCAACATTACAGGGGACATGCATGTAATATTTGGGTTGAACGTTAATGCTCAGAAACATAACCCCTTTATGTGTTCGTACCTCAGTAATGCCCCCACCAAATTTCATCTTTCTAGGATGCTCCTAACTGAAGTTAGCTATCTGCTTTGTGGTTGGTGAAATGTCTGCTGTTTTAATCTTTTCCCCCTTATTCAGAAAACATTGTTACCATCACTCATACATTTACAACATGCTGGTTTCAATAACCTATACTTTTCTACACTTCTTTAATAACATGGACTAAGTCTCCCCCCTCTCCCCTCACCACACCCCCCTCCACTCCCCTCACCACACCCCCTCCTCTCCCCTCACCACACCCCCTCCTCTCCCCTCCTCTCCACTCCACTCTCCCCTCCCCCCCACTCTCCACACAC
>WSYH01007379.1:0-33360 GCA_036426205.1 Ascaphus truei | reverse complement strand
TATGTGTTCATGTGGTTTGTTGATAAATTCATATGGCTGATTTTAAATTGTATGTGCTTCCAAGAATCATGATTGCAGTTGATTGTTAGCTTTTGCTCAGTCCTTAAATCTCTTTAGGTGACAAAGTTGCCTAGAACATTGCATTGTAAATCTAATGATAGGACGAGAAAGTGCCATTTCGAAGAAGCTCTCACAGGACTATAATCCTTTATTTGCACCTGACGCAAGCCTATTTTTTTTTACATTTTTCTATCGTTAGTAGCCTCTCTTTCACCCCCTTACTAAAGAAACTACCGGTTTACTGCCGTACTGGTTGGTCACAAGGAACCGGGCCGGAGCTCCCACTGGGGAGCCTGGGGGGGATTGATTGGATTATCCACCGCGCGATTCAGCGATATTCCTCCCTCCTCCACCTGAAAGAAGGGATCCTGACACAGAAAGATAAAACACCCGCCCTAGGACAACAATACCAGTAAGAATAGTCTACACACACTTCGTCTGCTCATACTATATACCAGAACAACCCCTTTATACTACACCATCAACAGTACCCTTGTACACACCACTGTATAACGCACCAACACTCAGTACCCACCCTTAGGTCCCCCCATACAGATTGCACGGCACACACCAAATAGCCCCTGTCCACAATGTGAGGTGTCCACCCCCAACCAAAAGTGTAGACATAATAGATATCATGCCAGGACCCCCCACCTTGAGCGAGCCTAGCTAACTCTGAGTAGAGCTCCTTCCAATTGTTAGGCACAAAAAGTTAGGTAGTAAAGTAAGACGTCTACCCTGTGGAGTTGTTGGTGACTGTGTTGTAACACTTCTTGGTACCTGTCCGCGTTACTCCGCAACTCTGATTTGAATGGTTCCCAGTGGCCCAGTTTTGCGAGGGTCACACACATGTAAGAGTCCTATGGGGGTTAGTCCCCACAAACGGCGCGAGCACCGCTTTACGGTGGTCCTGCCGAATGAACAAGGTGACGGAATTCCGTGTCGCCTACTATCTACTTGTCCAGCACATTCTTGCGTGTATGGGGAAAACGTGTCAAGGGGTGTATCTTTTAAGATATCTAAAGCAACACACAAGCTAAGTGGAAGGGGCACTACTAGGACCTCGAGGGGGGGCATCTGTCAGTTAGTCATGGCCATAACACTCATAAGACCATATGAATTCCCTTCTTTGTCTGGCATCCAACTGACGAGTGTGGCTGCAAAGTGACCCGGCCCACAATGTGAAAGCAGATTTGTTGCAGGGTAAATTCTGGCTCACCTATGATAGTTCCATGCGGAAACTTATTGCGTAATGGGCTCACGTCGTCCGCTATCAAAGCAGACGCGTGCGAAGCACCCGGACGCGATTGTTCTGATGTGCGCTCAGAGATCGGACGCGGACAAGCGGGACCACTTGACGCGATCGCGGAAAGGTTTCAGGCGCATTCACGGATTGTACACAACGATGGCGGCGCACATTGTAATATGGTGCCGCCACGGAATTTGGCGAGCAACCGGGTAGCCCACGCTACAGCCAGCCAATGCAGTGCCGCCACAGCCAGCCGCTCGGCCCACCAGCAAGCCCCGCAGCACCCGGGTCGCAGGCAAGGAGCAAGAGAGGGGGGGAATAACACTATGGCTAACATCTTACTTTACCTTAGCTCTATTTTTAACTTACAAACCATGTTATCTAAGATTATGTAGCATTTATTACAAAAATGGTTGGGCTACTTTATTGAACAGGTCTATGACAGGGACTTTTTGTTATAACTACCAGACCCCATTAATAAATGCCTGAGTTTTGCAAGGTGATTTATTTTATCTATAGGCCCTACCATGTTGGTTATAAAAAAATAAAAAGGCTATGTATTAGTTTATTTGTAAAGTTATCGGAATATCATATGGTGCAGAATAGATTGGAGCATCTTTAACCATATTCATTTATATTCTAGGATACACAAAGTTGACACACTGTGAGTGCTCAGTGGTGCATGTACATACCCAGAATCCCTGGCTGCGCGGAGCATTGAATGCTTGCATGACTACAAGGGAAAGGTGGGGTGATGACACCTGTCTGAAACTTGAATCTGTCATACTAGAAGTGGGTTGTTGTGTACTGTTGACAGGCCGAAACAGGGTGGGTCGGCATGGGGTTGGCTACTGGGACTGTTTGACCATTGTGCTTCGGCTGCACTGCAGCGCCCATGCCGGTTCAAGCCGAAGGTGACTGTAAACTGTGCTTTTGTCAAGGAAAAATAAATAAAAAAGTGTCTGAAAAAAAAACAATGGCTGCTCTGCCATGCAGTCCGGGCACCCTGAACCCGCGCTTCCTCGATCCTTCAGCCACCCCCACGTGCCCAGCCCATTTCTGGCTCGCTACTCTCAGCTCCCCAGCCAGGGCCTACTGCCTGGCATCCTTCCGCACCCTCAGTACCTACTAGGATCCTTTCCCCTCCTCTTCCCTCCCCCCCCCCACGGCACCACCACCTCTATAGTTCAGTTCCCAGGTAGGAGCCCACGTGACCGGGCCTTGCCGTCCGACTGCCTCCACTTATGCCAGGTGGCTCCTCAGACCGGGCCTGCCTCCAGGACCTTCAGCCACCGGTCCTGACCATCCCATTGTATGGGTCTTTTTTACTGAGGGGGGGGGATTTATGTTGGAGGTTTGTTTTTTATATAGTGGGACGGTCTTTGTGAGGGGGGGCACACTGGGGTCCGTGGGGGCTTTTTATATGTTTGGGGGAGGTCGGCTTTTATACTGTATTGGGGGCAGAGAGTGGTATAGTTTGGTGGGGTCTTTTTTAAGTATGGGGGGGTGGGAAGGGATGATAGAGGGGGGGAGAACGCGATAAGAGTGCACCGCCGGTGCACTCACGAGTATGATCTTTTATATGTTTTTTTAAAATACTGTATTGGCAGTTCCTTTTTTAATGTATGGGGAGGGTTTTTTTGTTTTAAAATGTTTGGTGGACGGTGTGGGGAATAATGGTTTGGCAGGCTTGCAGATATGTGTTGTATGTATTGGGGGTGAGGAAAATTTGTTTGAATTGGGGTTGCTTGTTTTTTTTTTGTTTTATATTTGTGGGGGAAATGAGAGGAATGAGGAATGGGAAGGGTAAGGTGAGGAAAGAGACGGGAGACGTGAGAGAGGGACAGGAGTGGAGAACTCTGTACCTGGGGGCACGAGGAAGAAAAGAGAGGGTCGCGATAGGGAGGTGAAAGAACACAAGAAGGGTGGGGAGTAGGGCGAGAAATAAGTGAGTGGGGCTGACAGGATGAGGTAGAGAGGGGTAAATGGGAGGGGAAGAGAGGGGGCTCGCAAGGTGTAAAATGGGGGGCGCGGACGGTGTGAAAATTGGAGCTCGCAAACACTGCCAGTTTATAGTAAAAGTGGCCCCTTAAAAACAAATATCATGGTGGTGTGCTTGGGGGGGGGGCGGGGATGGGGTCTGTACTCCTTGCATTTCGTTCCTGGGCCCCAAGACTTTCTGTTGGCTGGCCCCATGATGTGTATGTCGTGTCGTAGGTGTATCATTGTGGGTATATGGTGATACACTTGTACACTAACATCCCCCCACAAAGATGGGATTTTAGCCTGCAAGATACTTTGTGGGACCCGCACGGAGTCACTCGACAGGACAGGTGAAATGAAGACATACTCCAGATCAAATCCGGGAACCGCTATGGGCAATTCAGATGGCGGCGCTCAGTTTACCAATCTGTTATCGCTAGCGAAACTGGAAAGTGACTTTCTTTCCACCTGTCACTTGAAACCTCATACATACCTTCGGTTACATCGGAGACATCTTTCATGACTTTGGACATCTGGGTGAACAGGACCTCCAACACGTTCCATTGGGAGAACTTCAATACGTTCCACCCGACCCACCACCTCAAACTCACCCATCCCCAGACGAAACGTTTTGGCAGTAGACACCACCATTGACTATATAGAACACCAACTACAGACTAATGTATACCGCAAACTACAGCCAGAGCCAGCATTTGAGGGACAACAGCTTTCACCCCACACGCACACCACTAGATAGGCACCCATCTACAGGTGAGAGCCATATGATACAAAATGAAAGCCATGGGGCTACTACATACATAGGTGAGACGGGAAATGGGCTAAACAAGAGAATGAATTGATTGCTATAGATCACATGGGAAACAAGAGACAGGTACCTGTCAGCAAACATTCTCTGACTCTGGCCATAAGATGAACGATATGAAGATGTCGGCCATACTCAAAGTTAATCTGTAGAACCACCGAAAGAGAGATGGTTGATGAATACAAATTATGAACTGTTTGGACCACTTAGACGGTGGCTAAACGAGGGACCGCAGCTTCTATGAGTCATACCTGAAAAGAGAACACTCTTACCTATGAGTGCTAAAGTGCATATGTCTATATATATGCGCTTATGAAGCACACACAAGCTGGCTTTTTTCGACACATACAAAATGTACAATGTATTCTGTCCCTATATACCACAACAGAACCAATGGTTATCTACACAAATTAATGTAATGCTACATCCTACTACATTCTACCCCTACCCAACCCACACATTGTTATACACTACCATCCACACACCTTTTCTAAAGCGCGTGTGTACAACTGTGGGCCTTTATAAATTTATATATATATACAACCACAACACACTCGTATACATCAATAACATCAGGGACCAGTAACACACCTTAAGTCATAAATCGTATAATGCATTGGGGGAGGGATAGGTTTCAGTCGCAGAGAACATTCCAGGATGCATGTTTTTAAGTATAAACCTCTCTTGCTTTACCATTGTAACCGCCCGGAGAAAGAGATCAGTGTATCTCGCAGCTCGCACAAATAAACAATTTATAGCCACACAACGGCATTGTCCATTCGATTTTGATTATTAAGCTCAGCTCAAACGGATACAGAGAGATCTCATATAAACATATATATACACAAAACACACAACACAGAATGGCAGCACACAATTGAAAAAAAGTAGTAAAAAATTCCAGATGAAGCAATTGTGACAAATGTATAGGCACAGTTTTCACTATATTTCCTGTCAATACCACAACTCTGATTTACTGCCGTGTGAAATCTTAACAAATCGAGTACAGGCATACCCCGCAGTAACGTTATGCAATGGGACTGGAGCATGTATGTAAAGCGAAAATGGAGCTTAAAGTGAAGCACTACATTTTCCCCACTTATATGATGCATGTACTGTACTGCAATCGTCATATAGTGCATAACTGAGTGTAAATAACGCATTTGTAACAGGCTCTCTGTCTCCCCGCTTGGCACAGCTTCGGTACAGGTAGGGAGCCGGTTATATGTTGTTCAGGACGTGATGTACGGCGCATACGCGAAATGCCGTTGCGCCTATTGGGCGACATGTACTTACTCGCAGAGTGTACTTAAGTGAGTGTCCTTAAAGGGGTATGCCTGTATAGTTACAATAACTCAGGGCTCTTTCATTGTATAGTAAATGCAGTGGTGGGATGCAGCCGGTTAGTGCGAACCTGTTACTAAAATTCCGAAGTTCGCCAAACCTTGTGGCGGCGTCTAACGCATCTTTTCCCCTGCATATCTCTTCCTCATATGGGGCGCGACGTCCAAATGAGCTGCATTGCAAGCCTTTGGGCAACACCAAGGGGACGTAACCGCATGATACGTGGACTCTGTTGCTATGATGCACGACGACGCTAGTGACGTTACGCAGCATTGTGTTGTCATGGCAATACGATGCCATGTGACGCCGCACAGCCATTTTGAGAAGAGATATGTAAAGAAAAGATGCTGGTAGACGCCGCCCGCCGCCGTGAAGGTAAGAACCAGTATTATTTCTTTGTCCCATGTACGCCGCTCAAGAATGCAGCCTTTAGTGTCGGTATAAAAAACACCCAAACAAAACTATGCAGACTGGCAAACGATACTGCTAAAGAGAAACAAGTTACAAAGAGACTAATCTGAAAAGCTGTCTGTACCAGATAGAAAAACACGAGGCCCGTTTGCTTGTTTCTGTGCGTGATTATTTGCACCATCATACTTTCATCTTACAGAGACAATAACCCTTTCCCATCTTGTGCGGCTGCGACAAATAATCCACTTTTTTATTTTTTGTTTTAATAAATATAACATATAGACATAAATACAGCTCGGTAGGGAAGGGTGCGCATCTTTTATCCAGTTGCACAGGTATGTCTCAAGTTAACCTCCCACCCCCAGCCAGAGAACATTTAATAAATAAACAATGGCTCTGCCTTCCAGCCAGGAACATAAATATCATCAACACCACTCCAACAATGTAAACTATCCCTGTGCTCAGAATAATTCACAAACAAGTGAACTATTCCTGAGACTATAACAGACAGATAGGGAGGGAAGGGTGGGAATCTTGAGCCAGTTTTCTTGTAGGTAAGTGATAATACCTGTCCTTTATTTCTATCCCTATATCTTGCCCCAAACTTGACTCCTCCCTGCCTATAAACTCCTAAGCCCATGATTTTTGACTTTCCCCTTAGCCTATGCAACCTTCAACCAATCAGTAAAAACACATGCCTTATCTGTACCTGGTAATAACCTACACATTCTGCCTAATTCATCAGCTTGCTGTTAACCAATCACACTTTTAGCACCTTGAGGTGATACATGGGTCATCTCTAGTCCCATGTTCGCCCTATGGCTAATTGCCTCTTGGCATTTCATTATTGTTGTAGCTTTCATAGTAATAGATGGTCTGCGTTTGGAACACAGCAAAGATCTGTTTGTGATATTTGGTGCTACGCGCAGAGCCTCAAAAAAAGTGTGTTGTGAGCCTGTTTCAAAAGAGGCAAGTGGATATGACTTTCTAAATGGGTGCTGTAGCAACCAAAGATAGCAGTACATAAAACATCATTAAACATTGCATTAGGAGATAAAAACCAGAATTATCTAATACTACAGAACTGATTTATTAGAAAAAAAAAACATGTAGGATTTCTCACGTTTTGCTGCAGGGGTTCCCAAAGCTAAAATGAACGGGGTTCAGTCTACGAGACCACCTACTTCAATCCTGCATTTCAAAAAATGAGGGGGAAAAAAATGAATTGCCTCTTTAGGAACATTGACAACTTGAAAGGAGTTTAGTGTTCACTGACAGGCCCCGGTCTGGTGACTAGTGGTTGCAGAAGGTGGCGCGGTAGCTGAGGACCAGGAAGAGTAGGTAGCTGCGTAACAATTAGGCCTCATCCAGGGGGGAGGGCGCTCGTTGGTGCTCGAGCTTCGTGACATCAGGTGCGGGCGATTCCCTGGCAGCATAGTTGCGCACCGGGGGACGTGTCGGGGGTGGGGCTATAGACACACGAGCTGGTTCGCCCGCATTGATTGTCTCGTAAAGCAGATGAGCGCTGTGCGCACGCTGGTCAAACACATTGTCCGGTTTAATCGCGCTGAGCGCGCATGACCACTCCACTCTCAGCTGGACGAGCCCTTAGAAGGGGAAGCAGGGGGGGGGGGGGGGGGTCCTTCTGAAAGCAGTCCAATTCGAATGACCCATCCCAATAAATTTGCAGATTTTGTGAAGATATTAGGAGCTTGGGAAGACTGAGTTCATCTACGTGCAGTGGAATTGTTCCTCCACGCACAAGGAGGGGACTCTGGATCCGAGGACCAAGAGAGTTGTGGTGTAGGGACTTCATTATTAGGACGGTATTATATGAGCAATCTGTTGCTGTGACTGCATGACCCGAAGTATTGTTGTCTCCTGGGTGCTCGGGTTGGACATGCCAGATCAGACAGAGGTGTGGGGGGGCTCGGCACCAATCACCAAAATTATTTAAAGATGGTCCTAAAAAAATTTATTTCAAGAATCAACGTCGCAAGCTATGGCAACGTCCATAGAGCCTCAGCCCGCGCTTCCTCCGCGCTGAAGTCTCGCCTGCCCGGTCAGAGCGATGCCATGGATGGTAGGCGAGCCAGCGTCGTGATCGGGGGCGGGGGGAGGCGGGGCAGGGACGTCATGGGCCAATGCGGCGCCGTGAAGTTGACGCTGCTTTGCTGTGATTGGAGGTTTTCAAGACGACAGCGCGCTGAGAAAACAGGCTCTGCTGCGGCTGAAAAAATTCCAACGCCTAGACGCCCTGCGGCGCTCGCGTGGCCCCCCTAAAGACATCCTCATGAGGATGCAGGGTAGCGCGGCTTCCCATGCTATGGTACATAGCCTTAGGCAAGAACCTCAAGGTAGTATTTTCTGAAATTCTACCAGTGCCATTTTCTGCCCCTGGGAGCAGTTGGAGCTTATGAGGTTAATGCATTGCTAAGAAAGTGATGTAGGAAGGAGGGTTTGGGATTTTTATGAGAAAAAATGATAGCTGCATCGATAGCCTTTAATGATAGCTGCACTGATAGCATTTAGTGAACCCACCGAGCCAAATCTTCGGCGATCGATCACGGGAGAACGGATCGATCGGCAACTACAGTAGCTAATGTTATTCATGAATTGTATTGATGCACATATATTAAAGGGAAAACAATAAAAACAAATTTTAAAAAAAACGGCAGCTTGGAATGCTGCTTGTAAACTTATAAAAATGGATGACTGCGCGTGCTAGTTACATATAATCAAATAATGAATTCCTGTCATAAAACGTCTTTTTCTTTCTTGTATGGAGTTGGTCACACAGAGTTGTCCCACGAGTGTCGTAAAAGGGCCTTCACTTTTGAAGTTCTTTCCTTAATCTAAATTCCTGTCTTATAAACCATCTTTTAAATAGGGTGTAAGGGTTACAGGGGCATGGGATCAAAGATCAAACATGCAATTGCCTGTCCTAAGTGGCAAGCAGGTAAAGCACTGCTAGGGGTGGCAGGCCCACAGGGGCTGTAAGAGGTAAAGTGCAACAGCACATGAAGCATTCTTTTTAAAAAGAAATATGTAATACAGCTTAAAACCCCATTATAGCGTGACACGTTATAACGCGGTTTTTCACGTGGTCCCGTTAAAAAAAAAAAATTAATTTTGTTTACATTTTTTTTGCACACTGCCACACTGCAACACTGCACACACTGCCACACACTGCACACACTGCACACACTGCACACACTGCACACACTGCACACACTCTCACTGCACAATGCACACAGTCCCAAGCACTCATGCCAACACTCTCATGCACACATCTCACTGCACCACTACTCCAGCACTCAATGCACACGTCGCACAGCACACACTCTACATGCACAACACTGCACACTGCACACAACTCCCAGCACTCACTGCACACTGCTCACAGCACACACTCTCCACTGCACACTGTCACAGCATACAACTCACTGCACACTGCACACACTCACCGCACACGCACACACTCTCATGCACATACACACTGCACACACTCCCAGCACTCACTGCAACACCTCTCACTGACACACTGCACACTGCACACACTCCCAGTCACACTTCTCACAGGACACACTCTCACAGCACATGCACAACTCACTGCACACTGCACACTGCACACCCTCCACTGCAATACTGCAACACTATCATGCACACTGCACCACACTCTTACTGCACCATGCACACACACTTACTGCACACACACCACTGCACACTGCAAACACTACTCACATGCATACTGCACAATGAACACCACTCTCACTGCACACTGAACACTCTCACTGCACACTGCACACACTCCCAGCACTACGATCACAATCTCAGCACACATGCCAAAACTGACACACTCCCAGCACCACTCTCACTGCACACGCACACACTATCACTGCACACACTCTAATGCACACACACAGCCACAATCTCACAGCACACTCTCCAGGCACCACGCTCACAGCACTCACAGCACTCACAGCACACAGCACTCTCTCAAGACTCACAGAACAATTCACAGCAACAGACCACAGCACACTCATACAGCACTCAGCACATAACAGCACACGTCACAGCACTCACACATCCTACAGACCACCAACTCTACCCAACCGCACACTGCACCCTCCCCCTCCCTACAGCTTTTACACTGTATCGAGCTGCTGAGGATCGGAGGACTGGCATCACAAGCCGGTCGACTCTTATGGAAAACGGGCCAGGATGGAGGGGGGGTCTTCGCCGTCGGGCCCCTCCCCCTTTTTTCCTCTTGTCCACTCTAGGGTTGTGAGAGGAGGGGGGGGGTATGGGAGCGAGGGGGTGGTGTGGAGAGGAGTCGGTCGGGGGGGGGGGGTGATTGAGGAGCAGGCTGGGACTCGGAGGGCCGTGGGCTAGGCCCAAAACTGATTATGCCGCGGGAGGGCTGGTAGGTGTGGGGGCCTGGGTGGGGGAGGAAGTGGATTCCGGTGGAGGGGGATGGATGCCGGTGGTGGGAAGGTAAGGAGCAGGTTGGGCTGGACTCGGAGGGCGCTGCTGGAGGAGTGTGTAGGGCTTCGGACACCTCTTCCTTCCTTCCCTCCCTCCTTATACTCCGCTCCCGATGGGCGGTGCGGCCGGCCATTTTTTTAATTAGCGCGACCCCGTGGTTCTAGCGCGGTCGGATGGGTGGCCCCCGAGGACACGCGCTTAGAACGGGGTGACCTGTACAATAGGATTGAAACAGAGGGTCTCGGAGAGTGAACCCTCTAAGCTTCACGTCCAGGGACCCGCTGCTGGTGTCTCGGCTCAGTTTTAAAGTCCCCTATCACTTGGGACCATAGAAAGCGCCACATATATGTCCACGGTTTCCTATTGGGCCATGTGTGTGACATCTACAAACCGAGCTGAGATACCGGCACCCCCTAAGGAGGTAAGTATCCAGGAAGAAGGGGGTCCCCAAAACTGAAAATCAATGGTGTTCAGCTCCAGAGACCCTTGCATCCTACCTAGGGGGTGATTTTTTTTTTCTTGGGGTGGGGAGGGGGGAAGGGAGTAGAGGTCGTCTTTTAAAAGTGCTTGCCCTAAAGGCGACACATACCCCAAGTACCGGCCTGCAAGACTCACTAACTAATTGGCTTCAGCAGATCATATTGTTATAATAATATTTTTGCTTTGTCATGTTTTGCATTATTAAATCCATTAGTAATGATCTATGCAGGATCTCAAGTTTTCTTTTATCCAAGAACACATACAGTGGTGGTAATCGGTAGGGAAAGCACACTGAATAAGCTTGTTATTAATTATAGCTTAATAAATGTATAACATATGTTAAAATACAGGACCACAAATGTGAGCAGTAACTGACTGGTGGGTGATGGGAAACCGGGGACTGTAGGTGAGAGCTGCATTGAATGAATTTCAAGGGTTTTCATGGACCACCACCAATGTCTTTTGATGTAAGTAATACTTGCTAGGTTCAATAAAGGGGCAGTCCCGCAAGAGGATAACACAAATACATGTCATTACGTTCCTTTAAAAGATTCAATACAGTTAAAAGTTTAAATTATCCATGTCTTGTGAAAAATGTTTTTCTTTACCTGGTCCACTCAAATTAAAGCGGAAACCCATATTTATGATCTTAATGTTTGTTTTCCGTTTGGCTAGTGATGTCAACGAAGTAGTTTAGAAATAAATTAAATAATGATCGATTGGTACAAAGTGACAAAACCCCTCCACTATACAGTTACAGCAAGCATGTCAAACTCAAGTCAACACGGGCCAATAAACAAGGTTTAAGTTTAGGTGGGCCGCAACAAACAAAAAAACTTCTATTTCAAAGAACGAGAGGAGGTTTATTTGAAAAGTACAGTATAAAAAAATTAATGTTTTCTTCTGACACTGGCTCTCATTCTGCTCTCTGACTTCTTGACTCCCCTCCTCTGAATCTGCCCTACTGCTCCTCTCCCTGACACTATCCACTCTCCCTGACATCTCACTCTCCCTGACACTCTCACTCCCTGACATCTCATATCTCCTGCATCTCACTTCCTGACATCTCACTCCTGCACTCTCATCTCCCCTGCCTATCACTCTCCCTCTCCCTCCGACACTCTCTCTCCTCCCTCTCCTGACACTCTCTCTCTCATCTCCCTGTACACTCTCTCACTACCGACATCTCATCTCCCCTGAACTCTCCCTCTCCCTGACACTCTCACTCTCCCTGAACTCTCACTCTCCTGACACTCTCACTTCCTGACACTCTCACTCACCCTGGACACTCTCACTATCCCCCTGACACCCTCTCCCTGTACTCCCTCTCCCCTGACTCACCTCTCCCTGACTCCCTCTCCCTGACTATCTCCCTCTCCCTGACTCCCTTCCTGACTCCCTCCTGCTACTGACTCACTCATCCCCTTCCCTGACACTCTCCCCTCTCCAGACACTCTACTCCTCTCTCCTGATACTCTCTCCCTCTCCTGACACTCTCTCCCTCTCCCTGACTCTGACTCTCCTACTGACCTGACTCTCCCTGCTGATGGACTCTCCGATACTCCTGACTCTCCTGACCTGACTCTCCCTCTCCCTGACTCTCTATCCTCTCCCTGACTCTCCCTCTCCCTGACTTCCCCCTTCCCTGACTCTCCCTCTCCACTCTACTGTCCCCCTATCCCCCTTACTCCTCTGTCTGTCCCCCTCTCCCCCTTCTCCCTCCCTCTCTGTTCCCTCTCCCTCTCTGTCCCCCTCTCCCTACGACTCTCTCCCCTCTCCCTTTCAGAAACAAACACTCTCTCTCTAAGACAGATCTCATCCTCCTCTACATCCTCTCTCTCAGAACTCTATTCAGACACTCACTCTCTCTCAGACACTCACTCTCTCTCAGACACTCATCTCTCGACCTAACACTCCTCTCTTATCAGACTCCACTAACTCTAGCTCATCTCTCTCTCAGACACTGACACTCTCATCTCAGTAAGACACTATACTCTCTCTCTCAGACATCTCTCTAATCTCAGACACTTCTATTCTCTCTAGCAGCATCCACTCTTCTCTCAGACGCCTCGCTCTCAAACCTCTTCTCTTTCAGCATCTCTTTAGACCTCATTCTCTTAACCCACTCTCTCTCTCTCTCTCTCTCACACACACAACTCAGACACAAGACAAACACACACAGACACACACAAGACAACACACAGATTCAGAATCTGAGCCCAGATCACACCCACTCACAGAAAACACACACTTTTTTAATATTAACACACGACAAAGCACACAACACAACATCAAACAACAACACACACACACACACAACCACACAGCCACAAACACACAGCACACAACACACCACGACACACACAGCAGACAACCACACTCACACAGGCACACACTACAACAAGACACACGTACTCACACACGACCACCAGATAACTGACACAGGACACAGACACACATCACACACAGACACACCAACACAGCACGCCACTCAGATACACCACACAGACAGTCAGGGAGAGTGAGAGTGTCAGGGAGAGTGAGAGTGTCAGGGAGAGGGAGAGTCAGGGAGAGTCAGGGAGAGTCAGAGAGAGTCAGAGAGAGCCAGAGATGCCAAGTGTCAGGAAGAAAACATTAATTTTTTTATACTGTACTTTTCGAAATAAACCTCCGTTTCTTTGAAAATAGAAGTTTTTTTGTTTTGTTGCGGCCCACCTAAACTTAAACCTTGTTTATTTGGCCCGTGTTAGACTTTGAGTTTGACATGCTTGCTGTACACTGTATAGTGGAGGGGTTTTGTCACTTTTGTACCAATCGTAACTTATTTAATTTATTTCTAAACTACTTCTGATTACATCACTAGCCAAACGGAAAACAAACATTAAGATCATAAATATGGGTTCCGCTTTAATTTGAGTGGACCAGGTAAAAGAAAAACATTTTTCACAAGACATGGATAATTTAACTTTTAACTGTATTGAATCTTTTAAAGGAACAGTAATGACATGTATTTGTGTTATCCTCTTGCGGGACTGCCCCTTTATTGAACCTAGCAAGTATTACTTTACATCAAAAGACATTGGTGGTGGTCCATGAAATCCCTTGAAATTCATTCAATGCAGCTCTCACCTACAGTCCCCGGTTTCCCATCACCACCAGTCAGTTACTGCTCACATTGTGGTCCTGTATTTTAACATATGTTATACATTTATGTAAGCTATAATTAATAACAGAGCTTATTCAGTGTGCTTTCCCCTACACGATTACCACCACTGTAGTGGTCTGTGATAAAGAAAACTTGGAGATCCCTGCATAGATCATTACTAATGGATTTAATAATGCAAAACATGACAAAGCAAAAATATTATTATAACAATATGATCTGCTGAAGCAAATTAGTTAGTGATGCTTGCAGGCCGGTACTTGGGGTATGTGTCGCCTTTAGGCAAGCACTATTAAAGACGACCTCTACTCCCTTCCCCCCTCCCCACCCCAAGAAAAAAAAATCACCCCCTAGGTAGGATGCAGAGGGTCTCTGGAGCTGAACACCATTGATTTTCAGTTTTGGGGACCCCCTTCTTCCTGGGATACTTACCTCCTTAGGGGGTGCCGGTATCTCAGCTCAGGTTTAGATGTCACATCACATGGCCCAATAGGAAACCGTGACATCATATGTGGCTTTCTATTGGTCCAAGTGATAGGGAGCTTTAAACCTGAGCCGAGACACCAGCACGGGGTCCCTGGACGTGAAGTTAAGAGGGTTCAGCTCCGGAGACCCTCTGTTTCAATCCTATATGTACAGGTCAACCCCGTTCTAGCGCGGTCCTCGGGGGCCACCCGATCCGACCGCGCTAGAACCGGGGTCGCGCTAATTTAAAAAAAAAATGGCCGCCGCACGCCCGATCGGGAGGGAGTAAGGAGGGAGGGAAGGAAGGAAGAGGTGGCCGGAAGCCCTACACATCCTCCAGCAGCGGCCCTCCGAGTCCAGCCGCAACCTGCTCCTTACCTCCCACCACCGGCATCCATCCCCCTCCACCGGAATCCACTTCCTCCCCCACCCAAGGCCCCCACACCTACCAGCCCTCCGCGGCATAATCAGTTTTGGGCCTAGCCCACGCGGCCCTCCGAGTCCCAGCCTGCCCCCCAATCCCCCCCCCCCCCCCCGACCGGCTTCCACACCACCCCCTCCTCCCAATACCCCCCCTCCTCTCGACACCCCCCCTCCTCCTGATGCCAGCTCCGCTCCGATCTCAGCAGCCGACACAAAAGGTAGGGAGGGGGAGTGGGAGGTGCGGTGTGCTGTGCAGTGTAGTGTGCTGTGAGTGCTGTGAGAGTGTGCTGTGAGTGTGCTGAGTGCTGTATGCTGTGAGAGTGTGCTGTGAGTGCTGTGTGCTGTGAGAGTGTGCTGTGAGTGCTGTGAGAGAGTGCTGTGTGCTGTGAGTGCTGTGAGTGCTGTGAGAGTGTGCTGTGAGAGTGTGCTGTGAGAGTGTGCTGTGAGTGTGCAGTGAGAGTGTGTGCAGTGAGAGTGTGTGCAGTGTGCAGTGAGAGTGAGTGCTGGGAGTGTGTGCAGTTTGCAGTGTGTGCAGTGAGAGTGTGATCAGTGAGTGCTGGGAGTGTGTGCAGTGTGCAGTGAGAGTGTGTGCAGTGTGCAGTGAGAGTGTGGTGCATGGAAGGTTGTGTGCAGTGTGCAGTAAATGAGTGTGTGCAGTGTGAGATGCGAGGTAGTGTGTGAGAGTGTGCATGAGAGTGTGTGCGTGGAGTGTGCAGTGGTGGGTGCAGTGTGCTGTGCTGTGAGTGTGTCCTGTGAGAGTTGTGGGAGTGTGTGCAGTGTGCAGGTGTGTTCCGTGAGAGGGTGCAGTGGTGCTGGGAGTGTGTGCAGTGTGTAGTGTGCAGTGAGAGTGTGTGCAGTGTGCGGTGAGTGTGTGCAGTGTGCAGTGAGTGTATGCTGTGAGCAGTGTGCAGTGAGAGTGTGTGCTGTGAGCAGTGTGCAGTGAGTGCTGGGAGTGTGTGCAGTGTGCAGTGTGTGCAGTGAGAGTGTGTGCTGTGAGCAGAGTGTTGGGATGTGGCTGGTGAGAGTGTGTGAGTGAGAGTGTGTGCAGGTGAGAGTGTGTGCAGATGAGTGCTGGGACTGTGTGGCAGTGTGCCAGTGAGAGTGTGTGCAGTGTGTGCAGTGTGTGCAGTGTGTGCAGTGTGTGCAGTGTGTGCAGTGTGGCAGTGTGCAAAAAAAATGTAAAACAAAATGTAATTTTTTTTTTTTAACGGGAGCCACGTGAAAACCGCGTTATAACGGGTCACGCTATAATGGGGTTAAGCTGTATTACATATTTCTTTTTAAAAAGAATGCTTCAGTGCTGTTGCACTTTACCTCTTACAGCCCCTTGAGGCCTGCCACCCCTAGGGCAGTGCTTTACCTGCTTGCCACTTAGGAACAGGCATTGCATGTTTGATCTTTGATCCCATGCCCCTGTAACCCTTACACCCTAATTTAAAAGATGGTTTTAAGGACAGGAATTTAGGATTAAGGAAAGAACTTCAAAAGTGGAAGGCCCTTTTTACGACACTCAGTGGGACAACTCTGTGTGACCTCCTATACAAAGAAAGAGAAAAAGACGTTTTATGACAGGAATTCATTGATTTGATTATATGTACAGCGCTGCAGTCATGCCATTTTTAATAAGTTTAAAGCAGCAGTCCAAGCTGCCGTTTTTTTTAAAATGTTTTTATTTGTTTTCCCTTTAATATGTGCATCAATACAATTCAATGATAACTAATTAGCTACTGTAAGTTGCCGATCGATCCGTTCTCCTGTGATCGATCGCCGAAGATTTGGCTCGGGGGTTCACTAAATGGCTATCAGTGCAGCTATCATTAAATGGCTATCAGTGCAGCTATCATTTTTGCTCTAATAAAAATCCCAAACCCTCCTTCCTACATCACTTTCTTAGCAATGCATTAACCTCCATAAGCTCCAACTGTCTCCCAGGGGCAGAAAATGGCACTGGTAGAATTTCAGAAAATACTACCTTGGAGGTTCTTGCCTAAGGCTATGTCCATAGCAGGGGAAGCCGCGCTGAGCCCCTGCATCCTCAATGAGGATGTCTTTAGAGGGGGCTCACGCGAGCGTCCGCAGGCGTGCTGAGGCGTTGGAATTTTCAGCCGGCAGCAGAGCCTGTTTCTCAGCGCGCTGTCGGCTGAAAACCTCCAATCACAGCAAAGCAGCGTCAACGTCACGGCGCCGCTATTGGCCCAGTGACGTCACTGCCCCGCCTCCCCCCGCCCCCCGATCACGCACGCTGGCTCGCCTACCAATCCATGGCATCGCTCCTGACCGGGCAGGCGAGCTTCAGCGCGGAGGAGCGCGGGCTGAGGCTCTATGGACGTTGCCATAGCTTGCGGACTTGATTCTTGAAATAATTTTTTAGGACCATCTTTAAATTTGTGATTGGTGCCGAGCCCCTCCCAACAATCTGTCTGATCTGCAATGTGCCAAACCCGAGCACCCAGGAGACAACAAACTTCGGGTCATGCAGTCACAGCAACAGATTGCTCAATATACCGTCCTAATAATGAAGTCCCCTACCACCACAACCTCTCTTGGTCTCGGAGTATCCAGAGTCCCCTCTGTGCTGGAGGAACAATTCCCCTGACTGTTAGAGGAATCAGTCTTCCCAAGCTCCTAATATCTTCACAAAATCTGGCAAATTTATTGGGATGGGTCAGTTCAGAATTGGACTGCTTCTTCCCCCTGCTTCCCCTTCTAAGGGCTCGTCCAGGCTGAGAGTGAGTGGGCATGCGCGCTCAGCGCGATTAAACACAGAGACAATGTGTTTGACCAGCGTGCGCACAGCGCTCAGCTGCTTGACGAGACAAATCAATGCGGGCGAACCAGCTCCGTGATGTCATAGCCGCACCCCCGACACGTCCCCCGAGTGCGCAACTAGCTGGCCAGGAATCGCCCAGCACCTGATGTCACGAAGCTCGAGCACCAACGAGCGCCCTCCCGCCCTGGATGAGGCCTAATTGTTACGCAGCTACCTACCTCTTCCTGGTCCTCAGCTACCGCGCCACCTTCTGCACCACTAGTCACAGACAGGGCCTGCTCAGTGAACACTAAACTCCTTTCAAGATTGTCAATGTTCCTTAAAGAGGCAATTCATTTTTTTCCCCCTCATTTTTTTGAAATGCAGGATTGAAGTAGGTGGTCTCCGTAGCTGAACCCATTCATTTTAGCTTTGGGGAACCCCTGCAGCAAAACGTGAGAAATCCTACATGTTTTTTTTTTTCTAAATAAATCAGTTCTGTAGTATTAGATAATTCTGTTTTTTATCTCCTAATGCAATGTTTAATGATGTTTTATGTACTGCTAATCCTTTGGTTGCTACAGCAACCATTTAGAAAGTCATATCCACTTCCTCTTTTGAAACAGGCTCACACACACTTTTTTGAGGCTCTGCGCGTTAGCACCAAATATCACAAACAGATCTGTTGCTGTGTTCCAAACAGCAGACCATCTATTACTATGAAAGCTACAACAATAATGAAATGCCAAGAGGCAATTAGCCATAGGGCGACATGGGACTAGAGATGACCCATGATTCACCTCAAAGGTGCTAAAAGGTGATTGGTTAACAGCAAGCTGATGAATTAGGCAGGAAATGTGTAGGTTATTACCAGGTACAGATAAGGCATGTGTTTACTGATTGGTTGAAGGTTGCTAGGCTAAGGGGAAGAGTCAAATCATTGGCTGAGGAGTTATAGGCAGGGAGGAGTCAAGTTTGGGCAAGAATTAGGGGATAGAAATAAAGGACAGGTATTATCACTTACCTATCAAGAAAACTGGCTCAAGATTCCCACCCTTCCCTCCCCTATCTGCTGTTAATAGTCTCAGGAATAGTTACATTGTTTGTGAATTATTTCTGAGCACAGGGATAGTTACATTGTTGGAGTGGTGTTGATGATAATTTATGTTCCTGGCTGGAAGGCAGAGCCATTGTTATTTATTAAATGTTTCTCTGGCTGGGAGGTGGGAGGTTAACTTGAGACATACCTGTGCAGACTGGATAAAGATTGCCACCCTTCCCTACCTGCTGTTAATTTATGTCTATATGTTATATTTATTTAAAAATAAAAAAAGTGGATTATTTGTCGCAGCCGCACAAGATTGGGAAAGGGTTATTGGCTCTGGTAGATGAAAGTATGATGGTGCAATATAATCACGCACAGAAACATAGCAAACAGGCCTCGTGTTTTTCTATCTGGTACAGACAGCTTTCAGATTAGTCTCTGTGTAACTTGTTTCTCTTTTAGCAGTATCGTTTTGCCAGTCTGCATAGTTTTGTTATGGGTGGTTTTTATACGACACTAAAGGCTGCATTCTTGAGCGGCGTACATGGGACAAAGGAAATAATAACTGGTTCTTACCTTCACGGCGGCGGGCGGCGTCTACCAGCATCTTTTCTTTACATATCTCTTCTCAAAATGGCTGTGCGGCGTCACATGGCATCGTATTGCCATGACAACACAATGCTGCGTAACGTCTCATAGCGTCTCGTTGCCATAGCAACAGATGTCACGTAATGCGGTTACGTCACTTGGTGTTCCCAAAGGCATTGCAATGCAGCTCCATTTGACGTCGCGCGCCCATATTGAGAAGAGATATGCAGGGAAAAGATGCTGTTAGACGCCGCCACAGGTTTGGCGAACTTCGGAAATTTTAGTAACAGGTTCGCACGAACCGGCTGAATCCCACCACTGCATTTACTATACAATGAAAAGAGCCCTGAGGTATTGTAACTATACAGGCATACCCCGCTTTAAGGACACTCACTTTAAGTACACTCGCGAGTAAGTACATGTCGCCCAATAGGCAAACGGCATTTCGCGCATGCGCCTGTCATCACGTCCTGAACAACAATACCGGCTCCCTACCTGTACCGAAGCTGTGCGCAAGCGGGGAGACTATAGAGCCTGTTACAAATGCGTTATTTACATCAGTTATGCACGTATATGACGATTGCAGTACAGTACATGCATCAATAAGTGGGGAAAAGGTAGTGCTTCACTTTAAGTACATTTTCGCTTTACATACATGCTCCAGTCCCATTGCATACGTTAATGCGGGGTATGCCTGTACTCGATTTGTTAAGATTTCACACGGAGTAAATCAGAGTTGTGTATTGACAGGAAATATAGAAAATGTGACATATACATTTGTCACAATGGCTTCATCTGGGAATTTATTTACTTACTTTTTTTCAGTGTGTGCTGCCATTCTGTGTGTGTGTTTGTGTATATATATGTATATATATGAGATCTCTCTGTACCGTTTGAGCTGAGCTTAATAATCAAAATCGAATGGACAATACCGTTGTGTGGCTAATGAAATGCTTTTATTTGTGCGAGCTTTCGAGATACACTGATCTCTTCTTCCGGCGGTGTTACAATGGATAAAGCAAGAGAGGTTTATACTTAAAAACAGTGCATCCTGGAATGTTATCTGCGACTGAAACCTATCCCTCCCCCCAATGCATTATACGATTTATGACTTAAGGTGTTAAATGGTCCCTGAATGTTATTGATGTAAGAGTGTGTATGTGTGTGTATATATATATAAATTTATAAAGCGCCCACAGTGTACACAGCGCTTTAGAAAAGGTGTGTGGAGTGGTAGTGTATAACAATGGTGTGGGTAGGTGTAGAAATGTCAGAGGATGTAGCATTACTATTAATGTGTGTAGATACCATGTGGTCTGTATTGGTATATAGGGACAGAATTACATTGTACATTTGTATGTGGAAAAGACAGCTGTGTGTGCATTCATATAGCGCAGTATATATAGACATGGCCTTTAGCACTCATGGGAAGAGTGTTCTCTTGTGTCAGGGTAGTGACTCATGAAGCTGCGGTCTCAGTTTAGGCCACCGCTAAGTGTCCAAACAGTTGCATAAATTTGTATTCATGCAACCATCTCTCTTTCGGTGTTCTAAGATTAACTTTGAGTATGGCCATCTTCAGATCGTTCATCTTATGGCCAGAGTCAGAGAAATGTTTGCTGACAGGACTGTCTCTTGTTCCGCATGTGATGCTATGGCAATGCAGATTCATTCTCTTGTTTAGCCCATGTCCCGTCTCACCTATGTAGTAGTAGCCCCATGGGCATTTCATTTGTATCATATGGCTTCACTGTAGATGGTTGCATTCTTAGTGTGTGTGTGTGGGGTGAAAGCTGTTGTCCCTCAAATAGCTGGCTCTGGCTGTAGATTTGCGGTATACATTAGTCTGTAGTTGGTTGTTCTATATAGTAATGGTGGTGTCTATGAAATAAACTTCGTCTGGGGAATGGGTGAGTTTGAGGTTGGTGGTCGGGTGGAACGTATTGAAGTTCTCATGGAACTGTTGGAGGTCCTGTTCACCAGAGGTCCAAATCAGGAAGATGTCATCGATGTACCGAAGGTATGTAAGAGGTTTCAAGTGACAGGTGGAAAGAAAGTCACTTTCCAGTTTTGCGCAGAACAGATTGGTAAACTGTGGCGCCATCTGAGTGCCCATAGCGGTCCCGGATTTCTGGAGGTATGTGTCATTTCCACTGTCTCTGTGAGTGACTCCTGCGGTCCCACAAAGTATCTGCAGGCTGAAATCCCATCTTTGTGGGGGATGTTAGTGTAAAGTGTACATACATATACACACAAGTATACACACACACACACATACACATAGGGCCGCCAACAGAAATCTTGGGGCCCAGGACAAATGCAAGGAGCAGGACCCCATCCCCCCCCCCCCCCATAGCACACCTACCATGAATTTTTTTTTAAGGGCGCAACTTTTACTTAAATGGCAGTGTTGCGAGCCCAATTTCACACCTCGCGAGCCCCCCCATTTTACACCTTGCGAGCCCCCTCTCTTTCCCTCCCATTTACCCCTCTCTACCTCAATCCCTGCCCCCCACCTCACATGTATTTCTGTCCCATACTCCCTCTTTTCCTCACTCCCTATCCCCCCTCTCTCTTCTCCTCTTCCGCCAATTACACCACTCTCACTCAATTCCCTCTCCCTCACATATTTCCCCCACAAAATATAAAACAAAAAAAAAACAACCCCAATGCAAAAAATTTCCCACCCCAAATACATACAAAAATATCTGCAACCCCCAAATATATTCGACCCCACCTCCCCAAATACATTTTAAAAAAAACACCTCCCCAATACATATAAAAAAGACTGCCAATACATATTTTAAAAAAAACATATAAAAAGACCCTCACTCCCCCCAATACATATAAAAAGACCCCCACTCCACCCCAATACATATAAAAAAGACCCCCACTCCCCCCAATACATATAAAAAGACCCCCACTTCCCCCCAATACATATAAAAAGACCCAGACTCCTCCCAAAACATATAAAAAGACCCCCACTCCCCCCCACTACATATAAAAAAAAGTAGACATACAATGGGGATGGTCAGGACCGGTGGCTGAAGGGTCCGGCGGCCGGTCTGAGGAGCCACCTGGCTAGGGAGGGCGCTCGGCGCAGGCCCGGGTCACGTGGGCCCGCTGGGAACTGGAACTAGAGGGTGGTGGATGCCGGTGGGGGGGGAGGGAAGAGGAGGGGAAAGGATCCTAGTAGGGACTGAGGGGTGCGGAAGGATGCCAGGCAGTAGGCCCTGGCTGGGGGAGCTGAGGGGATGCCAGAAAGGGCCTGGGGACAGTGGGGGTGGCTGAGGAATCGAGGAGAGCGCGGGTTAGGGCCCGGCCTGCAGGCAGAGCAGCCATTTTTTTCAGACACTTTATTTATTTATTTTTCCTGACACCGGCCTGGTGGCAGCTGCAGGCAGCCGGACACAATGAGTCACCGGTCCCAGGAAGCCAACCCAGCCGACCCACCCTGTTGACGGCCTGCACATACACACACACACTTATGAGCAGATTCAAGTTTCAGACAGGTGCACAACCCCACCTTTCCCTTTAGTCATGCAGCATTCAATGCTTCCGCTGCAGCCAGGGATTCTGGGTAATGACATGCACATGAGCACTCACAGTGTGTCACTTTGTGTATCCTAGAATATAAATGATAATGGTTAAAAATGCTAATCTATTCCAATATGATATTCCAACTTTACAAATAAACTAAACATATGCTTTTTTATTTTTTTATAACAACATGGTAGGCCTATAATAGAAATAATCACCTTGCAACTCAGGCATTTATTAATGCTCTGGTAGTTAAAAAATGTCCTTCATAGACCTGTTCAATAAGTAGCCCAACCATTTTTGTAATAAATTCTACAGTAATCTTAGATAAATGGTTTGTAAGTTAAAAATAGAGCATAAGGTAAAGTAAATGTAGCCAAGTATTCCCCCCTGCTCCACTTGCCTGCGACCCGGAATGCTGCGGGAGCGAGCGGCTGGCTGTGGCGGCACATTGGGCTGCTGGAGGGGCGACCGGGTCGCCAAAATTCCGTGGCGGCACATATTACAGTGCGCCGCCATCTTGTGTACATCCGTGAATGCGCTCTGAACCTTTCCGCATGCGCAAGAGGGTCCCGACAGCCGGCGGCCATCTTAGTACACTCACCGCATGCGCAGTGCTTTGATAGCGACGGCCATTACCAATAAGTTCCGCATGGGGAACTACATAGGGAGCCAGGATTTTCCCTGCAACAGATTGCTACATTTCGGGCACTTGCAGCCACACCTGTCAGTTGGAGCCAGGACAAAGAAGGGGAAGGTAGGGTCTGAGTGTTAGTGGCAATCAGACTAGGACAGATGCCCCCCTCAGGTCCTAGATAGGCCCCTTCCACTTAGCTTGTGGTTGCTTTAGGGAAAGCCCCTTACGGTTCCCCATAACGGTTTAGTGTCAGGGACACAGTAAAGATGCTGTGCGGTGATTCGCGGCCTGTGGTCTGGGACCAGACCACCTACGTATAGGGACTCTTACAGGTGGGACCCTCCAACTGGAGACCATTCAAATCAGAGGCGGAGTACTCGGCAGGTACCTTACAAAGTGCACCAACAACTCACAGGGTAGCGCTACTCCCTACACTTTTGGGTGGGCCCAGACATTGGGGAAAAGGACATCAGGGTATTGGTGCCTGGCACCTAATGTACTTTGGGGACACTCATTGGTGGTACTGAGTTGGGTGCTGTTATACAGTGTGGTACAGGGTACTGTTGATGGTGTATAGTAAAGGTTGTTATTATATATATACAGACGTGTGTGTATTACTGGTATTGTTCCTGGGAGGGGTTTATCTTGCTGTGTCAGGATCCCTTTCAGGTGGAGGCGCTGAACCGAGGTGGATATCCAATCACCCCAGGCTCCCAGTGGGGAGGCTCCGGCCTTCTGTGAGCCAACAAGTAACGGCAGTACCGGTAGTTTCTTTAGTAAGGGGGAAAGAGGGCTACATAAATAAAAAATGTAAAAAAAAAATGCATTGCGTACACTGTGCAAATAAAGGATTATAGTCCTGGAGAGCTTTCGAAATGGCAATTTCTCCTTCATAGATTACAATGCAATTTTCTAGGCAACTAATTTCACTAAAGAGGATAATGACTTGAGCAAAAGGCTAATCAACTGCCAATCATGATTCTTGGAAGCACATAATTTAAAATATGCATAGAATTTATAACAAACCACATGAACACTTGCAGCTCTTCAATATATTAAAGCTAGTGAAGAAAATGCAAAGTGGAGGAAAGCTTTCAATTTTGCACCACAAACAAACAGCCTTCCAACGTAATGAGGTGATTAATTGTCTGCCGTGAGGTACAGTTGTTTAGCACTGACAAGTCAGTTATTAGGCCCACTGAAGGTATGACAGAGCTAAGATAAGTCAAGTTCTATACATACTGCTCATTGCGACACAGTAATATTTGCTGGCCACGCTGACCACCATTTTATTCTTTTACTTAATAGGAATATTTAACTGCCCATTCCAAATCTATTTTAAATCAGATACTTTCTACAGGCGATATAAGTATTTGAAATATTTATTGTCCGGGAGATTAAAATAAAACTCTCCCCAGAGCCAAATGCAGTTTAAAGATGATCGTGGTGGGGCGTGGTCAGCTGTTGACCAGAGTGGAGGTGAAGTTTATAAGCTCCGGGCCTTACCATGGGATTAACCCCCTCTAAAAGTTCAGAGAATTGCCCCCAAACCACACCGGGTGGCTCAAGTGCTGGAGACAACCCCTACAGCAGCAACATCGGGGATTTCCGAGGAAAGTACAACTACCTGGACCCCCAAGCGCCGTTCATAGCCATGGAAGCGGGTCGGGGAACATAAGCAGGGTCTGTGACCTCCCCGCAGTGATAGGAAGCTGAAGGAGGCTAAATCAAAGATGGTCGCCGAGATTACGCAACACCAGTAGATCGCGGGGTGGCGGACCATGCACGAGACCCCCTGTGGTGCTCAGTGACCCACCGCTGTGACAGACCTGTTTGCTGGGCGGCGAAGGACACTAGGTGCAGGCGCTGATAACATTAGGAGAGGAGTGGAGCCTGCAGGATTTTGGTGGTACAAAGAGGGGTGGGGAGACCCGAGGAGGGGGTTTAGGAATAAAGGGTGTAAAGGAGCAGAGAAGCCTTCACACCTCCCCCCACAAGATAAATACAAACATAAATACAAGCAAGTAACATCTAAGAATTAGACCCCTAACATAAAAGAGCAAAGATCTGCCAACAAAAACCACCCCCTAGAGCAGGAGGGTACAAGAAGGCGCAACACAACGCACTGGATGGCTGCGATGTAGTGCAGCACCGCTGATAGCCGTGCAACCCAAAACCTGGGAACACTGAACACTGAAACATAGAAATAACTCTGAAGGTGAATTAAATAGGACTGGCAGCCGTGCTATCCTCCGCTTGAGCGATGGCAGCGAAAGCACACAGAGGGACCGCACAAGAAGCCTCCAGGTTCTTCAAGAAGCCGACACCAGTGACCGCAACTGTAGCACAAGATGGCCCACGGGGTATGCGAGACCGGGAGGCAGACTGAGAGAGAGGGCACCACATACCCCTGACAAGGCAAGATATACTTAGCCTGATGAAAGACCTTAAAGCAGAATTAAAAGAGACTTTTCATACTGAATTGGAGAGATCTATTGATACATTTAAAACAGAACTGACAGAACAAGGGGAAAGGACTGATGCTGTGGAACGCAGTCTAGAGAAAGTGCACCAATTTCAGACGGGGGGTGATCTGGAAATACTCTATTTACGCAGACAAGTAGATGTCCTGTTTGAAAAAGCTGAGGATAGTGAAAATAGATCTCGCCGCAATAATCTGCACATTAAAAATATTCCGTAAGAAATAGACGCAGCTAAACTGTAGTCATATCTAATCAGTTAATTTCAAACGCTCCTACCAGAGCTGGACGATGACCAGTTAGTCATGGACAGGGCACACAGAGTGTTAAAATCAAGGTACGCTGACCCATCCAAACCAAGAGATGTAGTGGTCCGGCTTCATTATTACAAATCTAAAGAGGATATTTTAAAGGTTGCAAGGGAGACTTCATCGGTAACAATGAAAAAGGATATCTTACAGATCTTCTCAGATCTAGCACCTGCTACTCTACAGAAAAGACGGAACCTGGCTGACACTACCTCCATTTTGAGAAAGCATCAAATAAGATACAGATGGGGATTCCCCTGCCGGGTGATAGTCACTAAAAATGGTTAAACTAAATCCGCCGCGAAGAGGGCAACATTTTACTACAGCATCTGCGTCTGCTGAGCCCGGAATCAGGTGGGCAGCTCCAGCCCAAAACTCTGGACCGTGTTGGTCCCCCACCGGCGGACTGGTTCACGGTTGCCAGAGACAAGCGGATGCACAATCAAACAAGGTCAACCCCTCCTGAACTGAGTAAAGTTCCCTGAGACTGTCTATGTTTATCTTTAATGGTCTCAAATCAACCATGTGGGAAGGTTTTCCACATGCTAACGGCTGCCAGACGATTGATTTTCTGTTTTTTGAGTTTAAGAGTCTTGGACTCTTTGATGGTCAAAATGTTTGTAATTTTGATGGTTAAAAAGTTCAAAGGTTTATAAGTTTGAAATGGTATTTAATATGACAATATTATGTTTGAAGTGTTCCCTTTTACAGCTGCTGGATGAGCTGAAGGTTTTAGAGTATTGAATATAGTCTTGCGGATTAAAAAGATTTTAATTGGATCTTCCATTGCTGCTCTGGAAACAAGGTATAGACTATTGAAAGGTCAGCTCATCCGGAACGCAAAACAATCTGTCTAGTAGGTCATGGCCGAAGACAGATCTGGGTATGAGCAGAGGTCTGAGGTTCCGGTAACAAGGTGGTGAGTAGTATGCTGGTGCTGACCTGTCCGACGCAGTTGGACCCATGCCCCCTAACCTTACCTTCGCACCCATTTCCCCATTCCCCTCACGAGGCTACCAGCCCTGGACCAGTTCTTCCTACTGTAAGTCTAGGGATTTCAGGGATTCCCCCCCCCCTCCTCCTTCCCTATATCTTAGTCACCCTTTGCAACACGATTCATCCTTTTAAAGCTAATACAACACTCTAACATTCCTGATCCCACAGGTTAAATGGGGCTGAAAATGATATCCCTAAATGTTAGGGGTTTAAATACACCCCAAAAGTGCAGATTGGTAATCGTGGAAATGATTAGATTAGGTGCCGGGGTTGCTATGCTCCAAGAAACCCATCTGCTATCTAAAGACCAAAAATTGTTAGCTAGTAAAGATTTCCCCTCAATATTACAGGCGTAATATTACGAGAGTGAAAAAAAGTGGGGTAGCGATACTATTTCATAAAAAACGTAACTTCCAACCCGACGAGATCAACGCGGGTAGAGATGGCCGTTTTGTAATGGTCTCGGGCCTCCTAAACCTGGTGCAAGTCACCTTAGTTAATGTCTACGCCCCCAATATAGATCAATTTATATTTTTCAAAGAGCTAATGGGCAAAATTGACTAATTTAAAAAAGGTAAATTAATACTGTGAGGAGATTTTAATATGCCTCTCAACCCCAAAATAGACAAAACGGGCCCAATAGCGTACTCGTCAACAAACAAAAATCTCAGGAATTTATTCAAAGATTTCTCTCTCCTGGACTCTTGGAGAATCCTTAATCCGGAGGTAAAGGATTACTCTTTCTTTTCTAATGTCCATGGGACATTTTCTAGAATAGATTATGTAATGGTTGAATCCTCAATTTGTGTGAGGATTCGCCGTTCTGGTGCTTCTGCCCCTTTAACCCCTAGTCGCCTACATGATCCCCATGGCACGCAAGAGTGGCAACCTAGCGGTGGTACTTGCGTGGATACTGCGCGGGCCCCGTCGGCCTCATCTGTCTATGGGCGCAGAGTGCGTTCCCGTTTCCTCCGGCCTTGACGCACGGTGCGCTGTGAGCGGTCTCCCCATCGGTCTGCGGTCTCCGCCCCTCAGTCCCGCCCCTATCCTGACGTCAGGACTACGCGGCACGGTTGCGTTCCTCGTTCCGCCTCTGTTTCCACGGGCCCCGCCTCTGGTCTCCACCCCGTGTACTGGCGCGGGTGTCGAGGCACGCGACCGGGTCACCTATATGTCGCGCGGGTTGTGCGCGCGCACACTCTAATGCGGTCGCAATTGGCTGTGCAATAGGACGCACCTGCATGATCCAGCAGCCTATCCGGAACTGCAGCCCCACTTCCTGATTGCCTCTCATTGGTGGGAGGTCTACCGTTTGTGTGACGCTGTTACTCACTACTCTGTGCCTGTCTGCCTGTACCTTGCTGCCTGACCCTGCCTGGAACTCACCTTGTGATACTCTCCTGTGCTGACCTTTGGCTTTGGACACGACTTCTCCACTCTCTCCTGCACTGACACTGGCATTGGAATTCGACGACGCTGCTCTCTCCTGTAGTGGCCCTGGCTTTGGTTCAACGACTACTCTACGCTCTCCAATCCTGACTCTGGATACGTACCCCAAAAATCCACTACTCTAAACTCCTAGACCCGGCAAGTACCTCGTTTACACTGTCCTCTATTACCCTGATCCAGCCTGCAAGACTATCCAACACTCTAGACGAGCCCTCGCGGTTGTGGTCGGCGTTCTGTACCAATCCCTACCTCAGCCCCGTGGTCGCGCCTCATTTGTGGTGAGCTACGCGTTACAATTTGTAAGTGTCTTGCTGCGGCAAAGATATGCAGGTTTAAAAAATTGGGAGGAGCGCACGAACCGAATGGAGCAGGAAAGGACCCAGAATCAAAATATATAAAAAGGGTACTTTATTGTGTCATGAGACCCATCCAACGCGTTTCGAACATCACAGCGTTCTTTTCAGGGACCCTTATCCTTTATAAAGAACGCGGATTGTTTGTGACGTTCGAAACGCGTTGGATGGGTCTCATGACACATTAAAGTACCCTTTTACTTATTTTGATTCTGGGTCCTTTCCTGCTCCATTTGGTTTGTGCGCTCCTCCCAATTTTTTACTTCTGCATATCACCATTGGAAGCTGCACAGCCAGTCAGCCACACCAAGGAAAAGTGGGTACTTTTATCAACTTAGGGGAACCTGCCAATGAGACTGATAGTGGGTGGGCTTGTACTACCCACCACATGTCTTCAGGAGGACAGTACCTATTATTGATGTTGCATCATCACTATTCTATATTTGTGATTACGGATTCCTTTGGATGGTGGTTCTGGCATTATAATATTATTATTGGCCTGGCATTGGAGCGCTTTTGCCATTTCTCTATCTTGGACACACATACACAACTGAACTAAGATAAATAACCACCCAAATAATTAAGTCGTCTGACCGTAGCTGAGCTGCGGCAACAAAGTGTTCACATGGCTGTAATCACGTACCTTCTCGTGGTCAAAAGTCTTCTAACATCTGTAAGTAGAAAGATCTACCTGGCTGACACTAGTACCTCGTATTTCTGCTGAATAGAAAGCATTCAAAAAGATACAGATGGGGATTCCCCTCCGGGTGATAGTCCCTAAAAATGGTTAAACTAAATCCGCCGCGAGAGGGCAACATTTTACTACAGCATCTGCGTCTGCTGAGCCCGGATCGGTGGCAGCTCCAGCCCAAAACTCTGGGACCGTGTTGGTCCCCCCACCGGCGGACTGGTTCACGGTTGCCAGAGACACGGATGCACATCAACAAGGTCAAACCCCTCCTGAACTGAGTAATTTCCCTGAGACTGTCTATGTTTATCTTTAATGGTCTCAAATCAACCATGTGGAAGGTTTTCCACATGCAAACGGCTGCCAGACATTGATTTCTGTTTTTTGAGTTTAAGAGTCTTGGACTCTTTGATGGTCAAATGTTTGTAATTTTATGGTTAAAAAGTTCAAAGTTATAAGTTTGAAATGGTATTTAATATGACAATATTATGTTTGAAGTTTGTTCCCTTTACACTGCTGATGAGTCTGAAGGTTTTAGATATTGAATATAGTCTTGCGGATTAAAAGATTTTAATTGGATCTTCCATGGCTGCTCTGGAAACAAGGTATAGACTATTGAAAGTCAGCTCATCCGGAACGCAAAACAATCTGTCTAGTAGGTCATGGCCGAAAACAGATCTGGGTATGAGCAGAGGTCGAGGTTCCTTATACATGTAGGTGAGGTATGCTGGTGCTGACCTGTCCGACGCAGTTGGACCATGCCCCCTAACCTTACCTTCGCACCCATTTCCCCATTCCCTCACGAGGCTACCAGCCCTGGACCAGTTCTTCCTACTGTAGTCTAGGGATTTCAGGATTCCCCCCCCCCCTCCTCCTTCCCTTACTTAGGTCACCCTTTGCAACACCGATTCATCCTTTTAAAGCTAATACAACACTCTAACTTCCTGATCCACAGGTTAAATGGGCTGAAAATGATATCCCCAAATGTTAGGGGTTTTTAAATACCCCCAAAGTGCAGATGGGAATCTTGGAAATGATAGATTAGGTGCCGGGTTGCTATGCTCCAAGAAACCCACTGCTATCTAAAGACCAAAATTGTTAGCTAGTAAAGATTTCCCCTCAATATTACAGCGTAATATTACGAGAGTGAAAAAAAGTGGGGTAGCGATACTATTTCATAAAAAACGTAACTTCCAACCCGACGAGATCAACGCGGGTAGAGATGGCCGTTTTGTAATGGTCTCGGGCCTCCTAAACCTGGTGCATATCACCTTAGTTAATGTCTACGCCCCCAATATAGATCATTTATATTTTCAAAGAGCTAATGGGCAAAATTGACTAATTTAAAAGGTAAAATTAATACTGTGAGGAATTTTATATGCCTCTCAACCCCAAATATACAAAACGGGCCCAATACGTCTCGTACAACAAACAAAAATCTCAGGAATTTATTCAAATTTCTCTCTCCTGACTCTTGGAAATCCTTAATCCGAGGTAAAGGATTACTCTTCTTTTCTAATTGTCCATGGGACATTTTCTCAGAATAGATTATGTAATGGTTGAATCCTCAATTTGTGTGAGGATTCGCCTTTTGGTGCTTCTGCCCTTAACCCCTAGTCCTACCTATGATCCCCATGGCACGCAAGAAGTGGCAAGCTAGGCGTGGTACTTGCGTGGATACTGCCGGGCCCCGTCGGCCTCATCTCTATGGGCGCAGAGTGCGTCCCGTTTCCTCCGGCCTTGACGCACGGTGCGCTGTGAGCGGTCTCCCCATCGGTCTGCGGTCCCGCCCCTCATCCCGCCCCTATCCTGACGTCAGACTAACTGCGCACGTTGCGTCCTCGTTCCTCCGCCTCTGTTCCACGGCCCCGCTCCTCTGGTCTCCACCCCCGTGTACTGGCGCGGGTGTCGAGGCACGCGACGGGTCACCTATATGTCGCGCGGTGTTGTGCGCGCACACTCTAATGCGGTCGCAATGGCTGTGCAATAGGACGCACCTGCATATCCAGCAGCCTATCCGGAACTGCAGCCCCACTTCCTGATTGCTCTCATTGGTGGGAGGTCTACCGTTTGTGTGACCTGTTACTCACTACTCTGTCTGTCTGCCTGTACCTTGCCTGCCTGACCCGCCTGGAACTCACCTTGTGAACTCTCCTGTGCTGACCTTTGGCTTTGACACGACTTCTCCACTCTCTCCTGCACTGACACTGGCATTGGAATTCGCGACGCTGCTCTCTCCTGTAGTGGCCCTGTTTGGTTCACGACTACTCTACGCTCTCCATCCAATCCTGACTCTGGATACGTACCCCAAAATCCAACTCTAAACTCCTAGACCCGGCAAGTACCTCGTTTACACTGTCCTCTATTACCTGATCCAGCCTGCAAGACTATCCAACACTCTAGACGAGCCCTCCGTTGTGGTCGGCGTTCTGTACCAATCCCTACCCTCAGCCCGTGGTCGCGCCTCATTTGTGGTGAGCACGCTTACAATTTGTAAGTGTCTTGCTGCGGCAAAGATATGCAGTTTAAAAAATTGGGAGGAGCGCACGAACCGTGGAGCAGGAAAGGACCCAGAATCAAAATATTAAAAAGGGTACTTTATTGTGTCATGAGACCATCCAACGCGTTTCGAACATCACAGCGTTCTTTATCAAGGACCTTATCCTTGATAAGAACGCTGTGACGTTCGAAACGCTTGGATGGGTCTCATGACACAATAAAGTACCCTTTTTACTTATTTTAATTCTGGTCCTTTCCTGCTCCATTCTGTTCGTGCGCTCCTCCCAATTTTTTAAACCTGCATACCAGCATTGAAGCTGCACAGCCAGCCAGCCACAACAAGGAACGTGAGTACTTTTGCTAACTAGGGGAACCTACCAATGAATTGATCGTGGGTGGGCTTGTACTACCCACTACCTGTCTTCAGAGACTGGACTCCATTATTGTTGTTGCATCATCACTATTCTATATTTGTGATTACGGATTTCCTTTGATGGTGGTTCTGGCATATATCATCATGGCCGGGCATTTGAGCGCTTTTGCCATTTCTCTATCTTCGGCAAAGATATGCCCCACTGCCTGGTCAGATCACAGCTCAATAGTAAACTTAAAAACTGAGGGCACAACATCCTGGAGGCTAAACAATCCCTACTCTGCAGCCCAGGTGGTAGAAGGAAATTGTAGGAAACACTAAAGACCTATTTCGTAATTAACAATACTGGTCGCACAGATACAGCTTTATGGGCATCCACAGGGTCATCAGGGGTAAGCTAATAGCGATTAGGGCCTGGAAAAGAAACAAAAGTACAGGATATAAATAGACAACCCTAGAACTAGAAAGGCTGAGATACACCCAAAGCAAACCTTCAGACCCACACTTTAAGCCATGGCCCAAGATAAGGAACACCTTAATTTGCTTTGTAGATAGAGAAACCTATGTGTTGTACCAGCAAAAATATTATCATCAAAAAGGAAACAAGGCGGATCGCCTATTAGCAAATAGTTACCCAGAAATGAAGCAGTCCAAATATTCTCAATTCGAAATAAAATAGGGCAAAGACGTATATTATCCAGCCCAAATGGAACAGATTTAACAATATTATAAAAATTATATAACCTGTCTAATACTAACAAAAAAT
>WSYH01007378.1:0-33369 GCA_036426205.1 Ascaphus truei | reverse complement strand
TAATATAATATATGTAGCCCTGTTTCCCCCTGAACACAGAGCCCGGGGTGATTTACTTCCAATACGGTGCAGCGCCTCCACCTGTGAGGGATCCCAACGTTGTGGAAGGAGCCCCTCACAGGACCCAACACATAAATCACACCCACACAGTAGAAAATATAAAGGCCGTTTACTGTAACAAAGATAATAGATAACTCTTAACACTCTATTCTCTATAATGACTAAGAGTACAACTGCCCACGCACCATGCAAGGCGTAACCCCACACCGTGTCCCAGCACCCCAAAGTCCCACTCCCAACCCTCCCTGGTGTGTGAGACAGCGCTGCCCACAATGTGTATGTACTCTGTTGGTGCACTTTATAACGATACCTGCCGGATGCTCCAGCACCCGGGCCCGCAGATATCTTCACAAAGGATCCGCCGATCCACAATCTCCTCCGTGAAGTCCTGGACGTCCTGTCCATAAGGAAAGGAGGGGTCTCGCCCTGAAGACCGTCTCCTTCTCTTCTAAAGTAGGCCTGGTCCCTGGTCAGCATCCACTGTGTCCCTCACTTTCTAGTACTAGTACTAAAGGGACAGGTTCCCTATCCTAGGGCCGGTCCCTAACGCAGCCACAAACTTAAGGTACTGACTTGGGGCCTAGGGGATTATGTGGCCTAGTGCAGTGGGTCCCTGACCCCTGCACACACAACCTCCCCTAACCCTTACCCAGCTCCAACTCTCTCTTCCTGTCCTGAGTGTCAAATGTATCTCTCTCAGGGAATCCTGTAGCCTCTTGGCTCCCTGGCGTCAGGTGGCCTATCTGCCCTTAAGCACTCTGAGGGCTGTAGTCCCTTGCGAAGCCATTTAATATTGCTGCCGCGAGCACGATCTCCACTGCGCATGCGCTATATTGTAATGGCCGCCGCTCACTCTGTTGCGCATGCACATGCTCCCTGTACACACACGATCTTGTGCCAACCATACCATGGCCGCCGCGGCTGTTCTGCGCATGTGCGAGCCTCCGTGCATGCGTGAACACCCCAAACATGGCAGCGCCTTGCAACAGATGCCGCCTGGGAGCCACGGCGACGCACTCGCCCCCGCAGCGCCCCAACATGCCACGGAGGGTAAGGGAGGGGAGACATGGGGACCAAGGGGATCCTGGCTACATTATCCCACTGGTGAAAACAACAACTTCCCCGCTTGGTGGATAGCGTCACACAGCATAAGTTATACAATAAAAAAAATACAACTGATCACAGGCACTCACAATTGGTACATGACTTAATAACCATATTGACACTCGAGGCCAGCTGAGGTTTAGCTGATTGCTGAGACCAATAGTGGGGTGCCCCTAACTGATCGTGGGAGGGCGCCTCACTGACTCCTGTGACTCTCTGCCTTGGTAATCTCAGGTACTGAAACCGGAGTCTCTGTAGACTCTTTGAACTAATGGTCGGGTACTACAGTCTCTGATACTAAACTACTTGCTCCCACTGGTGGAAGGAACAGCAAGTGGTCTTTGTGCCAGACCTTTACCCAGCCATCCGCATCAGGGATGCGGTAGACAGGGAGGCATTGACATTTCCCTTGGTTCACCACATGGCGAATAGAACACTCCATCTTGCGCCTGCAGGCAATAATTACCAGAGCGGTCACAACACAGTCCTGGTTTGCTTCAGCAGTGGTTTCAGAATTTACGTCTTCTGGAAACATCACAAGATTGAATTGCAGATCCTCGTCTTGAGACGGAAGTGCTCAGGGATCCTTTGCGTAGAAGTAAGCGCCAGGGCAGGGCCTCTTCACTGGATACCTCCATTACAGTCTCCAGGGAGTAACGGTTTGGTGTCTCACTGCTCCGCTGGCTGCTAACCATTGTCAGGTCATCTGGAACGCTGTCCAAGACCACCTCTGCTGCACTGGACTTCATGATAGGGCCCACTCGGCTCTCCGGTCGGCAGGTAAACTGTGGGCACTGGTCCACATATACCACCTGGTAGCGATCTTCTAGGGGGAACACCTCTGCCAGGACGCGATGCCGCGGCGAGTCAATCGCCAAGTCAACCATACTTAAGGAGCCACCATGCTCCGTGGTCACCTGGGGACTCACACCCAACACGCCTGGGGCAGTCAACTCACTCCTGTCGTTGGTAGGTACTGGTCCCCGGCCTGGGACCAAGGTTACCTTCATAGTAGACCGGACTGGCCGTTGTAGGGCCCACAGGCCCACCGCAGATGAAGCAATTGGTTCTTTGTCATATCTTCAATTGGGTGGTCCACCAGCTGGCGCATCACCATGGATGGTTGGCTACTGTCACCAGTAGAAGATGAGGGTAAGGACACCTCCGCAGGGGAACAGGGTCGGGGCACCTCGCATTCACTGGTGGCTATCGGCAGTAAGCGGTCCTGCTCCTGCGCCGCTAGTGGAAGCGCACCCAACTTTTCCTGGGTAGTCACCTTACCTGATGGTTCTGATATCTGAGGTTCCGACTCTGGAACCGAGTCTGGAACCGAAGTGCACGGACCTCCTGGCACGACGGTTAGGGCGCATAGGCCCTCCAAAGCCTCCAGAGTCAAGGGAGATTGAATAGCAGCATCGACCGCCTGGGTAGAGGGGCCAGTCACATCTTTTTCTGAGAATTCCGTTGGCCGCAGCATCGTGGGGTTCAGGAACTGGCTCCGCAGCAGGCACACTTGTCTCCTGAGCTCAATTTGCCACCTGGAAAATCACACTTGGGACAGGGGCATCTGAGGTACCTCTTCCCTTCCACCCTTACCACCAGGAGTCCTCTTGGTAGTCCATAATGGATAAAGTCCATATCTACAGATATACTTTTCTGTAAAAACGGGCACAAAAGCAACGGGTAGCACACTCCTTTCGCTCGCCAGGCTCCATACAACTGAGGGTGCGGTTCGCTGTATCCTGTACTTTCCTTAGTGGAGACAGAAGTTACTGATTGAGACTCACTATGTCCCCTCCCCCTGGTGGACTCCAGAGTAGGGGCACACATTAGCAAGGGGCGGTTCTGGCTCTGCACTGAGCCACTCACATCGCGGGGGTGGAGCTCTGGTTTTCGCGCCAGTCCAGACAGAATTCTGAAATAATTTCTTGTACAGTCCTGGTGCTCGCCAAAGTTGGCGGGAGACGCCATCTTAGGTGTGACTCACAGTTAGCATTCCTGTATGAGGGAGTCATTTTGATCACAGTCCCATTAACTACATTATGTCTCTCTGCGTATATCAGGGGGTAGCCTTCTGGTGGGGCCTCTGGGGCCTGTAAAGTCCAAGGGGCATTTTCCTGGCATATTTCCTGACCCACCGCCAGTAGAATGGTGGTCCAGTAACCAGTGGTATCATACTCTTCTCCTATCACCCATACTTTGTCTAGGCTCAGGAGTTCCTTTAGGGACTCCAGGAGTACACTCCCCTCCTCGTGTGCCGGAATGTTCCCTACGGCCACCACGTGATTAGGCCACTCCCAGACCCTAACGGCCCAGGCATGGACCTCATGGCTTGTGGGTAGTGTCACAGTAGACCCAGCTTATTAAGACTTTAACATCTGGATCCTTTGATTGAATAAAGCATGAAATAAAATAAATTGTATTTATTCACATAAAGAACACACAGCTTGAATTACAAAATTAACACGGATAACACACTTACTGGGATGGGGCAAAACGAAATAAAAATGTCCACGGAATGAAATCCAGTCTCTAGGCAGGAATTCCCACACGTGGGGTTGCTGCACAAAAAGAGCCGTGTAACAGTCCTCTGCTAAGGGCGCTAGCGGCAACCCCTGTTTCTCCACCAAAAATAATATTTTCGTTCCCCCAATGCAGGATTAATTAATCCTTAGTCCTTACAAATACTGGAAGCTGGATACAAATCTTTAGTGGCAATGAAATAGTCTCTGTACCACCCGCTGTAGCTGAATCATCTTACAAGATGGAACTTAATCTCAGATGACTCTGACCTCTGATTGCTGCACCAACTTTTAAAAAACTCAAAGTCTTTCTTTTCAGTCTGCAGCGAATCACTGCGTGGGAACTAAATCTCCCACCTGTGGCAAAGTTCTGCCAGTCTCTCCAAAAAAATGCACAAATCCTCAGTATCGCAACTGAGCATGTGCAACAAAAATGTAATCTTCCCCCCACTGGCCACTTGCCATTTAGCATATGCCATCCTGCTTTCTTAATGGATGCCGCTCAGTCTAGCTTGGCCAAATGGGCCTTGGAAATGATCCCTAACACCTCCAAATGCTTTGCTCTGTTTCCACTCAAGCCTTCAGGGCGAATGGAACTCACATTACCTTGAAAAATGTTGGGGGTCGCCCCTTCTCTTAAATTCAATTGAACAGAATCACCCTTAACTTTGCCCAAGTCGCTATCTAAAACGGCGCTATACTTATGTTGTAGGTTTTTCATCCATGGCTCGTGCTGGTCTATGTTTTGTTCTAGAGCATGACAGGAGTTGACTTGAATGTCTGGCATTCCAAGGGCCCATATCTAGTCACGTCCAAATAGGAGTGGCCCTCTCCGTTCTAGGACATATAGTGGAAGTCTTTTTGTTTTCTCGTTATACGTGACATGTACTGTCACACAGCCGAGCGGCTTTAAAGGTTGCATGGAGTAAGTCTGTAGTCTGATTTGTTAGTTGTAACTTGCGCAAGTGGTGTAGAGTGATCACAGACACCGCAGCCCCAGTATCCAGATCCATGCAGCGTTTTCCCTTCGAGCTACACCTGTACTTCCATGCCCATTGGTTGAGGGCAATTATGACACTGCATGTCCTTGAATCTGCAGGCTCTGGCATCATGATTAGTTCCTCCACATCGGTAACACCGGCCAGGAGTCTGTTGTCCCGGTGCGGGTCGTCACAGCGTGGATTGTCGCCTATACCCTTGGGGTTTCGTGATTGCTGACTTGGTAAGTTCTTCTTTTACAGTCTTGCGCGATTGCAGCGCGTCTGCGTCTTTCATTGCCAGCTCCATTACTGTTGCCACATTTGTAGCCCTTCTTAAGGAGAGGTTGTCTTCTGTTAACAGTTTCTTTTGTATAGGCTGACTTGTGAGGCCCTTTGGCCAAAGTGTTATAAGCCTCCAAGCCACGTCAAGGCATAACCAAATTGTGCATGTACTTACACTGAATATATGTAATTATTGTCCCATGGACTAGTGAAAAAAGTGAGAAAGCCCTGAAGGGGTTAAATAAAGCATATGCTTTTGTGAGTAGTGCAATTAAAAGCTGGCCAAAAATATGTACAGTCTCTCACAAATATTAGGCCAATCCTTTTCCTTGCTGCATACTCCCCAAGGGCATTTTCATATAGTATCACTGAAACGTCATAGGGGTAGGTTTATTTGCTCATCTGCTTTACATAGCAGTTACTGAGCCCCTACCAATTTTCCAATTAGTGCAGGTATAATACACCCCAGTGACAGTCTGCACATCACCTTCTATTGAAGAGCAGGTGAATGTATAAGGCTGACAGAGAGATATATGTGTAAGTTTTATTATAGGACCAGCACACCAAGGGTTAACTAATTTATTGGTATAGGGGGACACACCATAAAACAGGACAATCGCCCACTCTGACGCGTTTCGGGCTAGGCCCTTTGTCAAAGAGTATGCCCCGAACTTAAACAAACACATATTTATACATATTTTAATTACCTTAATTAGTCGCGTGTACCTGTGTCGATGACGTCAGCAGACCCGGTGAAACTCTCGCGAGACAAACGTGTCCCGGAGGTAATCACAGAAAGAGCAGCTGCTGGCAGGTAATCACAGAAAGAGCAGGTGCTGGCAGGTAATCACAGAAAGAGCAGGTGCTGGCAGGTAATCACAGAAAGAGCAGCTGCTGGCAGGTAATCACAGAAAGAGCAGGTGCTGGCAGGTAATCACAGAAAGAGCAGGTGCTGGCAGGTAATCACAGAAAGAGCAGCTGCTGGCAGGTAATCACAGAAAGAGCAGCTGCTGGCAGCTAATCACAGAAAGAGCAGGTGCTGGCAGGTAACCACAGAAAGAGCAGCTGCTGGCAGGTAATCACAGAAAGAGCAGCTGCTGGCAGGTAATCACAGAAAGAGCAGCTGCTGGCAGGTAATCACAGAAAGAGCAGGTGCTGGCAGGTAATCACAGAAAGAGCAGGTGCTGCCCAACTTCCTTAGAGCAACAACAACATAGGGTTTAATATCCTCGCCTTGTTCTTGGCGTCTATGATAAAACCGAAACCTCTCCGCTATCTCCAGGGGGTTTAAGTTGGTGGTAATCGTTCAGCATTTCGATCAGTACGTTTAGGGGCTTGGATGCTGGTTTATCCGGAAACAACAAGTCACTTAAAGTATTGTAGGTTTTAGCACCAACTGCGGTGAGAAATACAGCAACCTTTCTGTCATCACTTACAGCATTTCCAACTAAATATTGGTCGAGCCGTTCGCTCCAAGAAGACCAATTGTCTGTTCCAGCATGAAACTCCTGCACGCTGCCGATGAGAGCTGCAGTGACATATATTTATCCTGGGCAGTGCTGGTACATAAAGGCTTCGTGATACTATCAATCCTTTCTGAGAGACAGAGAAAGTAACGCACATCTGTCCCTCCCACTGCAGGGTGACACAGACAGGACACACAGCCCCTCACATCTGTCCCTCCCACTGCAGGGGGACACAGACAGGACCCACAGCCCCTCACATCTGTCCCTCCCACTGCATCCCTCTCTCTCTCCCCATGTGTAGGATGATATTGCTGTGAAATACAAGTACAATATATATCAGTAACTGCAGAGGTCACCACAGGGTGAGACACTTCCACACGGACCAGAGCCCATTCTCGGAGGATCTGACTAACTCACTGATCATGAACAAGGACAAAAAGCCGATGGCTGAGATGATCTTGGATCACACCCTGGAGATTATCTACTTGCTGACCGGAGAGGTGAGAGCTGCTGGTGACTGTCATAATGACATCACTCTTATCTCTCTCACTACAAATGGGACCTGTCTCTGTTGGTAACATATCTTAGTCTCCTGTTAATCTGTCTTTTGTTTTTTACCTTCTCTGGGACCTCTCTTTTTCTCTCTACACATTATCACTTAAAATGTCTAAAACTGAGATCCTCACATTTCCACCTGAACCTAATATCCCTTTTTCCCATCACCATAAATGGTACTACCATCTACCCTGTTGCCAAAGCGCGTTGCATCGGAGTCAGATTTGACTCCTCCCTTTCCTTCTTCGTTCACGGCATAACTAAAATGTGTCTCTTATTCATCTGTATCATTGTCAAGATTTACAGTTTCTTCAGTCAATCTTCTAAACTGTAATGCATGCCCTTATCCTCTCCCGCCTGGATTACTGTAACATACTGCTATCATGCCTCCCTGCCTCACAACTTTCTCCTTTGCAATCTATCCAAAATTCTGTTGCCAGAATAATTTCCTTTTCTCCCAAAACAGCCTCTGCTCATCTTCTCCATAAATCCCTCTCCTGGAGTTCTCCTCCTTACCTTCAAGGCTCTCCACTCATCTGCTCCTCCGTACATATTGGCTTTGATCTCTCATCACCCCCCTGTTCGTCTCTTGCGCTCTACCCATTACTGTCTCCTTTACAACCCTTTAATCTCTACTGCTCTCTCTCGAAAACTTTTTCCCTCGCTGCCCCTTACCTGTGGAACTCCCTCGCACTCAGTATACGCCAAGCAACGGCTCTCCCCACCTTTAAGTCAAACCTTAAACCTCACCTCTTAAATGAAACATTTTAATACCCTAGACTCATGGCTACAGTCCCATCACCGCTGTCTCTCCTACCAACCATTGTGACCAAGAATTGCCATCTACTGCACTTATTCCCTCACCTGCTGTCTTTGTAACTCTCCAAACATACCACTTAGATTGTAAGCTCTCCGGGGCAGGTATTTCCATTCCTCTTGTCTGATTTTGGTTGTTGCACTTATTGTATTATAATTCCTTGTACTGTATTGTCTCTTTTTTGAGCACAGTTTGGGCACAATATAAATAAAGATATACATACAGTTACATAAGTTTGTGAACCGCAATGACAATTATGAAAATTCCATAGTCTTTTCTTAAATATCAATTAGGGTTTATATTAACCAATTCCATGTCTTTTGAAACAAAATTATGTATGAATTAGACAAACAATTAGTAATTTGTCAGCTACATTAAAAGGGATATTTAGAATCAGGTGTTTAAATAATTAGGTAGATCTTCAGAGGTGAGGTGGGGTGACCCCACCCTATATAAAGATCAGAAACTTTCTGAGGGCCTCAGAAAAGTAGTTATTAATGCTAATCAGTCTAGAAAGAGTTACACAACCATTTCTATGGATTTGGATCTCCACTAATCCACTGTCAAACAAATGGAGAAAGTTCAAGACCACAGTCACTCTACAAAGGAGCGGCCCTCCTACAAAAATCTCTCCAAGAACAAACTGCCAATCATCCAGGAAGTCACAAAGAACCCCAGAGAAACATCCACGGATCTGCAGGCCACTCTCGCCTTGGCTAATGTGAGTGTTCATGACTCAACTATCAGAAAAAGACTGAACAAGAATGGTGTTCATAGTAGGAAACCACTGCTCTCTTGAAAGAAAACATTGTTGCCCGTCTAAAGTTCAACAAAGAGCACATAGATGATCCACAAGAATTCTGGAACAATGTTCTCTGGACAGACGAGTCAAAGGTAGAAATTTTTGGCCTTAATGCGAAACGTTATATTTGGTGAAAACCAAAACTCTATTAGAACAGAAGAACCTCATTCCAACCGTCAAGAATAGGGGGGGGGGGGGAAGGATATAGTAGTGCCAACCGTGTGTTGATTCAAATGCAGATATTCAATAAATACACAGAGAAGTCCCGCTGCCAGAGTTCATAGAGGTGATTCAAAGTCCTCCACACAATGTCAATCAAGAAAAAATGGAGTCCTCCGGCGCGTGGTTATACTCGTGGTTCCCAAGACATGTAGGGAGAAAATTAAAATAACAAACCACAGAAAAGGGGTGGTTAAAATGGAATTAATGTTGATTGGTGTGGGGGTGTGATGGTTTAGCGGCTGCTTTTCTGCTTCAGGACCTGGACGACTTACCATTATTGACGCAACCATGTATTGCATCAGACGATTCTAGAGGAGAATGTCAGGCTATCCATCCGTGAGGTGAAGCTGAAGCAAAAGTGGGTCATGCAGCAAGACAATGATCCTAAATATACAAGCAAATCTACAAAAGAATGGCTGCAGAAGAAGAAATTTTGCGTTTTATAATGGCCTAGTCACAGTCCAGACCTAAACCCCATTGAAATGTTGTGGCAGAACCTGAAGCGACCTGTCCATGCATGGAAGCCCTCCATTGTCACTGAGTTGAACCAGTTCTGCAAGGACAATGGGTCAAAATTGCTCAAAACCTATGTGTCAGGATCCGTGATCCACGTCGCGCTCAGCGCGTCCGTCACCTAACCCAACCCGCGATCGGGTGTCCCGCTGCTTCTGCTGTCTGTGATGCTCCTCTCACCCCTGCCGGTACCAGCCGCCATCTTAGGGGCGTGCGCGCGTCCCGTGTTGTTGGAAATAGAGCTCCTAATGGCCCGCCTCCAGTTTGCGCCCATGCAGTGATGTCACTGGTGTGCTACGTGCACACGCGTTGTGCGTTCAGCATGCGCACGCGCCACATCACCTCTACTCAGGGCTACTGCCCACACCTGACGCTGTCATCCCGACAGCCAAACACAGCCCAGTTTACTGACGGGTCCCGTCAGCCTGTCCCTCTGGCAAATCGGCTGAGCATAAACACTCCTATGTGCGTAATGTTCACTGCTATTCTTGTCTCCTGTGGGAAACCTTCTGTTCGCTGTCTTGTCTTGCCTGATCCTGCTTGTTCTCTGGACTCCGCTCTTCTATTCTCCTGACTCCGGCTTACCACGACGATCCGCACCTCTCCAATCCTGACCTCGGCAAAGTACTTCGACGATCCGCACCTCTCCAATCCAGACAGATGTACTTATAGAAAGCAAGATGTCTGCAAAATGTCTCTGTAAAGCGCTACGTAAAACTAGCAGCACCATACAAGAACATGCTATTATTATTATTATTATTATTATTATGATTATGTATTATTATTGTTATTATGTATCGTGCCTGTGTTACATTATTCTGTAGTTGCCACTGAATAGAATTGTTATTTATACTGTTAGTCTCTTTAGCAGGGGATATTGAAATCAAAACATACAGGACACCTACAAGCTAATTTTGACAGATTTATTATAAATCATTCTTCCTGGTAATGCACAGGTTATTAAGAATTTATATTAGTGTTAGGTACCCTTGAGATGTGGTCTGCCGTGTAGTGGCTCAAGGGCTTACAACACTTTGGCCAAAATGTTAAACTAAAAGGCCATTTTATTTAATAGATATCTATACATATATATTTAGGCACTGTACTGTGTATAAGTTTCACTGGATGTGCACTAAGCTCTGTCTGTGTTTCATGTTCTGTCTCTGGTTTTAGATATTGAAATCAAACCAGACCCTCCCTTTTCAACTCTATCTCATACCCCTGATAATGTCCATGTTCTAATTTCAAAAAGGACTCTCTGTCACCCATATAAATATTCAAAACCTGATAGCCAAACTCTATGAACTAAGGGCATGGTGCTTTGTGTATAAGCCCAAAGCCATCATTCTCACTGAAACATGGCTAAATCCCAAAACCCTTCCTGCATCTATCCCCGTCCCTACATTTTCTTGACACAATTTCCTCTCTGAATGGGAAGAATGAGCTGTTAGTTCTTGGTGATTTCATCCTCAATTTACTTGACCCTAAAAACAACAAAACTGGAAACAATTCAAGTCACTAAATTGAACCCAAATAATTTCCCAACCCACATGAACAACCCTAAAATGTCACAACCATTCCTTGCTAGACTGGATTCTATCCTCTTGTCCCAACAGAATCCAATCCTATGGTTTCCTACCGGATATTTTCAGTGACCATACAATAGTGTTCTGTGTAAGGTAAATCAGACCACAAAGTCAAGAGCTAAAGTTCTTCTCACTAGAACATTTAGAAACTTTAACCCACAATTCCCAGCTGATCTTGGTACAGAATCAACCGGATACTTGACCCCAATTCTGCACTTGTTTATTTCCAAACAGAGTTCTTAAAACTCTCTGATACCCATGCTCTGCAACGCAAAATAAGAGTATTGGGACCCACCTACCCTGGGCTACAACTGACTTTATTGTGCTTTACTATTTTAGGGATGCCTTGTGGAAAAGATACAAAGTAACGGTCACTACGAAGGTTCTTAATAACAGAAGATGCCTGCGCAATATGTGCACAAGGCAAACAAGACTAGCAAAAGCCCAATATTACTCTGACAATCTTTTCCAAAATACATAAAAATCAACAAACTGGAAGGTCATCAAGAATACATACCAGCCTTCTAGTCATCAACAATCATCTAATATCAAGAAGGATGCTACTACTCTGACAAATCACACTGACATTGCAAATGTATTTAATGAATACTTTGTGGGGTGTGCTACTTCCCTACTATCAACGCGTGACTCTAAATACAATCATGAAGCTCAACTTGTGAGAAACCATATTGCCAACACTGCTCACAATTTTCAATTTGTCCCAGTATCTGAAGAGGAGATTACATAGGCGCTCCTAACATTAAAACTAAACAGCCAGTGTGGACCTGACCTACTGCAATCAAAGTTCCTATGACTCGGTGCCCCAGTCATTGCCATACGACTTGCTTCCCTAATCAACTCTATTTTGTCTTCAGGCCATTTCCCACAGACCTGGAAAAATACCAGAGTTGTCCCAATCTTCAAAAGGACAAAAACATTGTCTACAACTACAGACCAATCTCTCTTCTCCCAATAATATCAAAAGTCATGGGAAATGTGTCCACTATACCAAGACAAATTTCCTTAGCAACTCCAATCTGGCTTTCGCCCAAACCACTCCATGGTAACTACGCTCTTAAAGGTTTGCCATGAGATCCAGTGTGGAATGGAACTGGGACAACTTAATGGTGCAATATTCCTAGATTTTGCAAAGGCTTTTGATACTGTTGATCACATTATCTTGTTAAACAAGCGTCAGTGCTCTGGAGCAGGGGAACATGCGTGAAACTGTAAAAGTGTGTGGGGTCTCAGCAGTGAAAAATCACAGAAAGCAAGTACAGTAGCTTGAATAAAAAATAACTTGTAATGATTAAAGCGTATCAGTAATGATGAACATAGATGCGACATGGGAGATTTATCACACAAGATCAGAGGTATTCCTGTAACCATAGTCTGGAAAAAGGTATTTAAGGAAGAAAGGGGCGGTATCAATATTCCTGGATTAGTAGAATAAACTAGCCACTGTCTGTATGAGATATCCAAGTAATGAGCTACATGGTATAAAAGCATATCTATGTAAGGCACTGAGTGACAGTCTAAAGCCACGTGTGGCACAAAGCAAGAGTCACTACGTGAAGTAAAGTATCCTGTAAGTGTATAAGACACAAACCATACAATGGGGCACAAAATACAGCACGGAAGATACTTACCCAACTGAATTTGTTCAATCACGAATAAGTGCGAAACAATGTCCACCAGTCAGCGTTATGCAGGGGGCCCATTTCCACATGAAACGAGACCCGTGTGTAATGCCTTTATGCCCGCAGACCTGGCCAGTCCCCAGTACTGAGGTGCGGTAAGGGTATAACATGCACCCACAGCAGTGAATGCATGCCCGGAGTGTGGTAATTTGCGTTGCCGGGCCTGGTGAGTAAGGGTTAACGTTATACTTGCTGAGTCCGGGGTGCCAAAGGTCGTAGTGATGTCCGTAAGCCAGTGTTGAAGGGCAGGAGAAGGCGGCGTAGTCAAGTCCAAAGCAGAGTTCAAGTTCAAACCAAAGGAATCCAAACGGGCAGAGACAGGAACCAGAGCTGAAACAGACAAGGGAGCTGGGCATAGACACTGCACACACAGGAGCTACAGGAAAGCTATGCAGAGCAATAACTGAAAGCACAGAGTGGGGTTATATGGGAAGAAGGACCAATAGGGGTGAGGGGTGGAGCAGAGGTTTGAGTGGGTGTTTGCAGGGATAGGTCTGTGAGAGCAGGGGAGGAGACAGGGAAGTAATCCAGGGTGATGGCCTGTAACCGACGGGGGGCGGAGCCAGTGCTAGGGGACGGCTGATAACTAGAGCGGGTGCGCGCGCCTTCTGTAAGCTTGTAATGCGCGCTCACCGCGCGTGTTGCAGGGCGTGAGGGGCGTACCGCTGAGGAGGTGCTTGGCACTGGAGGCGGAAGGGAAGGAGAAGCCAGGTACGGTAAGGGCTGCGATGACAGAGGCACGCCAAGGGGCGCGCGTCCCACGGAGAGTGACAAGCGATCGGGAACGCGCGCGCTCAGTGCGGGAGCCGCTCGCGTGACCTGAACGCGTGCCTGGACATGCAGAGAGTGCCGCAGAGGAGCGGCTGAGAGAGGAGGAGGGAAAAGAGTGGGTACGTAGGGAAGAGGGACAGTTAGCCGCCGTGGGACCTGGGGTGACGGGGACACGCTGGGAAGCGTGAGTCCCCCGATCGGTTACACCGTGGTATTTCCCTGAGTGTGCGTGGTAGAGGAAAAGTCTGTTTGCTCCAAAAGCTGTTTGTTGAGCATCTGTGCTCGTGCTCCGTTCCTGTGTGCCTCAGGATGTGACTCTGCAGAAGGGGAGCTCCGGCGGTACTCCTTAAGTAGGCGACTTGATGTCAGTCCGCGCCGACGTGTCTACGGCAGCCTCGTCTGGACCTGTCGTTGCCATGGAAACTCATGTCAACTAGCGCTGTCGGTCAAGGTTGAGAAGTGCACTCGTATCTCTCCTTGCAGACCCAATTGTGTAGCAGGGGACAGAGATATATCCCTCTGAGGTCCTAATGGATGCGCACTCATTCAAACATCCGTGTGTAGTGAGAAAGAAGAGATAACATGTACAGTATTATATAGATTATCACATGCATGCATTGTGCCTGTGTTACATTATTCTGTAATAGCCTCAGAATGGCACAAGTCCTGTAATGATTACATATTATGTGTAATGTGATATTTGTACAATCCATGATCTGTGTGCACATATTGGCACAGTGGGGTCAGTGAGTGTGGTGCAGTAAAGTCAGTGATACAATAGACAGAATTGGTGGGGAGGCCACTGAATAGATTACGTGATTATAGAACTGGTGACACGAGATTTGTCCCTCTCACTGATAAGCAACAAATCTGCAGGAATATGACACATATCCACGTGTGTCTCTTGCTCTGCACAGGGATATTTATTACTGTCTCTCTATATGTAGGATTATATAGTTGTGAAGAAGCACGGTGAGCGTGTCACAGACAGCAGCAGGCCCTGTGTGCCAGAAGGATTCTGCAGGACCCAGAGACCCGACATGGATCATCCAACTAACTCCCTGATACATGAGAGAAGCAATGACAAGAAGCTGATGTCTGAGAAGATCCTGGAACTCACCAACAAGATCATTCACCTGCTGACCGGAGAGGTGAGGGCTGCTGGGCACTGTTACATTTTACCGTCTTTATGTCTTCATTCAGCCTGGTCTTGTACAAACTCTGTTCCATGTATCTGTATTTTCCTCTCTCCCTTCCTCACCTGGCTTTCCATAAGTAAAAGATTCTTACAAGACTGTCACAGACCAATGCTTTTAACACCAAAATACATGGATCCTTTGATTGAGCAAAGCAAGGGATAAAATAAATTGTGATGTATTTACAAAATGAACACACACAGCTTGGTTTACAATTACAACGAAAAATACATTTACTAGTTACGCTGTTAAGTCTGGTTACAGGATGGATCTTTCACTGCATGATGAATCTTGTTACATGATGGAACTGTTTCCTGATGGGCTGCAGGGTTTCTTAAGTACTAAACAGTCCTATACTTAATCCATGCAGCCAATCTACTCAGTGGAAATAATTCCTTCCCCCTATCACGGAGTTGCCACTATTTTGCAAACCTGGCAGAGGGGCTTCTCAGTCTGCTCTGGGCATGTGCCAACTTTGCACCTTGGCCGCTTAGCATATAAGACCTTGCCAGTCTTACCTGGTGCCGTTCAGGCTGGGCAGAGTGACAGCTGGCCAGATGGCTTATTGAAGTTGTCTGCCTTTCCACCTCCTTGCTAACAAAAGGCTTAACACCTCCATATCGTGGATTGCCTTTGAAACTGGCCAGGATGGCGTATTGAAGTTTTCCTGCCTTTCCCCCTCCTTGCTAACATAAGGTTTAACACTTCAATATCCTGGACTGCCTTTGAAGCTTAGAGGGCAGAGTAGCCACTCTGTCTCTGGCGTGTTAGATGAAAATCCCCTTTTGCCTAACATGTTGGTACAATTAAAATAGGGGGACTTTAATTCATCCGTTTTTATATAACTCTATAAAAATTGCGCGACATGATAGTTCCTGATTTTACCCGACCGGCGCTCACAGCAAATCTCACGGCGCTAGGAGTTTCCTAGCGAAAGTTAGCAAAAAGCCACCTGCTATGCTGCTAGCTGCTGGGTTTTAAACCATTTTTCCTTTCACACGCTTACACGAAAACACTGCCACAGTTATACACATAATCTTAAAAAGGACTTTACTCCAAAAGAATCTCTCAGGAAGAACTTGCAGAAGTAATAAGCCAACTCAAAACCAACAAAACCCCAGGCCCAGGCGGCTTTTCCAACCTGTATTATAGAAAGTTCAGAGCGGTGCTGTCCCCGTTTGCTCTTGAGATGTTTAACACTTTTCTGGAGGGTGAAGAAATCCCGGCCTCTCCCTCAATGGCCAACTTAGCGATTATCCATAAAGAGGGCAGAGATCCTCATCAATGTGGGAGTTATAGACCTATATCACTATTGAACTCAGATTTGAAAATTTTCAGCAAACTTTTAGCGAATAGACTTACTCCAATCCTCCCTAAACTTATACATTCGGACCAAGTGGGCTTTGTCTCAGGCAGACAAGCCTCAGACAACACCCGTAAGGTCATGGATATTGTGGACCATGTGCACCTGACCGGATCAAAGGCGATTCTATTAAGCTTAGACGCTGAAAAAGCGTTTGATAGAATAAAGTGGGCATTTTTAGATCAGACAATGCTAAAATTTGGTTTCTCAGGCCCATTCCTGGAGGGCGTTAGAGCCCTCTAGAGGACGCCCACTGCCTATGTCAAGCTACCAGGAGGAGACTCAGATCCCATCAAAATTAAAAATGGTACTAGGCAGGGATGCCCTCTGTCCCCCCTTCTCTTCGCACTATCGATCGAACCCCTTGCGGCAATAATTAGAGATGATATAAATATCCAGGGTATCCAGATAGGAAAAATAAACTGCAAGATCTCATTATTCGCAGATATAATACTATCGTTGGCCAAACCACTGATATCTCTGCCAAATTTGCAATCCCAACTAGACCAATTTGGACAGGTCTCAGGTTACAAAATAAACAATGACAAATCTGAAGCACTAAATTAATCGCTCCCTGCCCACGAAGTTAAACTATTGCAAGCAAACTTTAAATATAAATGGTCCCAAACACACATCAAATATCTAGGAATATACATAACAAACACATACAATTTATTATACCAATATAACTACCCACCTCTATTTGAAAAAAATAAAAAAGATCTTCAGTCCTGGAACGTCTTCCAAATATCCTGGATTGGAAGGATAACAGCAGTAAAAATGAATATCCTGCCTAGGCTGCTGTACTTTTTCCAAACTCTCCCGATAAAAGTCCCGAATAGAGAGCTCAAAAATATTCAAAACAGAATCTTTCAATTTAATGGGAAGGACAAAAGACCGCGGGTTGCAAGATCAGTAATGCGAGCACTGGGGGGGGGGGGGGGGGGGTACCTGATATTATCAGATACTATCATGCGGCCCATTTAAAACAGGCAGTGATGTGGAACTGTAAGCCAGCAACTTGTGGTTGGCTGGGGATAGAGTCCTCCTATGTGGGCCCTTCCACTCTAGCGGTGGAGCTTTGGAGCTCCGGGGAGGGGGAGAGCCCCGCAGGAAGATTTAAACTTGGGGCGATGGGGTGCACATGGGACATTTGGTCCAAAAGCAAAAAAAGATACGACCGTTCCACCCACCCCTCAGGCCTGATCCCGATAGCCCATAATCCTAGGTTCCCACTGGGGTGTTCCCTCAAACATGTGGAGCAACTTAGAAGTATTGACATTCTAGCAGAAAAGTACCTCATTAAAGAAGGAGAGATCCTCTCATATCAGGAATTAAAGCAAAAGCCCCACAGACAGAACTTCCCAATCTTTAGCTACTTACAGATCGGGCATTTCCTCCAAAAGTTCTCTCAGAAATCCAAATTTACTACCCTAACGAACTTTGAGAAATTATGTATGGAAGGCCTTTATAGAGGTGGTTTGATCTCGGAGATATACACAGGGATAGCATCTCACGCAACATCCCAACCTCACAATTATATGCGGAATTGGGCTGAAGACCTAAACATAGAAATAGATAATGAAGACTGGAGGGATATCTGGGAATCGGCAGCTAAAACATCAATTTGTACAGTTACAAAAGAAAATATATACAAAATTCTATTCCAATGGTACCTATCCCCGAGTAGACTGAGCCAGATCTTCCCAGGAACTCCAGATCTTTGCTGGAGAGGATGTGGTATGAGAGGGGACATGGTTCACATTTGGTGGAACTGCCCACGAATACAGATATTCTGGACCATGGTTCAAGGCTTGATATTCGAGAGCACAGACCTGAGAGTGCCTATAGACCCGCTGACACACCTATTAGCAAAACCAATAGCGGAACTTCAAACTCCAGTAAGCAAACTCATATAATTTATACTTACAGCGGCTCGCTGCTCCATAGCTGCCGCATGGAAAGACATACACCCCCCATCTAGACGTACAGTCATATTAAGAGTTAACAATGTTAAGCTAATGGAAAAAGTTTCAGCCCAATTAAACCACTCCCTTGACAAATTCGAAAGGATATGGGAACCCTGGTCCCTAGACTAAAATACATATTAAACTAGGGGGGAGGAGGGGGGGAAATCCTCCCAAAAAAGTACATAAATACCAAATGGACAGGCCCAGATCCCCTCCCCTGCTCCCCCTCTTAGACTTCCCTCTTCCTTCTTTCTTTACCTCTTCTCTAGCTCTACCTACCATATAGGTACATAAATACGCCTCACAAGACCTGTTCACACAAAAGGGTATAATATATGTTCCACACTGGAATGCTATAACTGATATTTTGTTAAAAATCAAATGTTTCGTTGAACGAATTTCAATGTTTAAAGATTTTTTACTGTACTGTGAAAACAATAAAACAATTGAAACAAAAAAAATGACTTTACTCTGAACCCCCCCTGGTTCTGGGGTTCGCGGGCATATACCAGGGGACCTGAATGTAATTCATATTCCCCCGCCCGGTCTTACTATTCTGGTCTGTGCTGAAGCAGGGAAATGTCCGCTGCTTAACACTCCTGGAATAATAAGACATACATATACAGTTTTATCACAAAACAGTGTTTCTGCCGTGATTGGGTTGCAGAGCTAACATTTTACAATTCCCCAATATTATTTATTTATAAAATATTTTACCAGGAAGTAATACATTGAGAGTTACCTCTCGTTTTCAAGTATGTCCTGGGCAGAGAGTAAAACAAATAATACATGGTTACAAGTACAGTTACATAAATGAACAGGGTATACATTATATACAAGACATTGCGTGCACAGTTAGAGATAATATATATTATGGGTGTATGTAACCGTTACAGACCAGGTTAAAATGTGAGCCAGCCTTAGATTTGAAAGAACTTAAACTGGTGGTGGATGTGAGAGTCTCTGGTAGGTTGTTCCAGTTTTGGGGTGCACGGATATGGCTCAGGGGCACCCAGCCGGGCCAAATACCTTTTATTAAGGGCCTGGGTACCCCCTCACCGTCACAAGGACCAATTATTATTGGATACTGAGTGTGGGATTCTCTGTTTTTCAGGTGCCTATAAAGTGTGACGATGTTGCTGTCTATTTCTCCATGGAGGAATGGGAGTATTTAGAAGGACACCGGGGGTCTTACAAGGATGTGATGGAGAATAACCAGAACCTCAGCTCACTGGGTAAGAGGAGGTTTCTCTCATTGTAATAGGGATGTCAGTCCTGTGGGGATCCAGCAAACAGGAGCTCAGGTTACACTTTGTATTCTTCTTGCCTATTTTAATACAAAATATCTCATGTGAGGTTTGTGTCAGGAAGAAGTTGCAGAGCAGGACAAGCAGAAGTTCGTCTCTGTCTCCAGCTGGTGCGTTTATAGTAATAGTTAGTGACCTCAACACTGGATATTTTAGATTAGTATCTTTCACCCATTCAAAGATATCTATATTCGACGGGGGTGAAAAGGACAGCCCTTTAAGTATCTTTATATGTTCTTCGTTGAGGGCAAAGTCTGAGAGGTTCACTATTATAGATTTTGCACTTTCAGTGTGTTGTTCTAATACTGCTGTTTCCCTCTCTTTTTGTTTTGTGACAGTTGGGGGTCCCTGCTTCTTAGGGTCCATACCTTGCCCTCTTCTTGTTTTCCTCTTCCCTTTGTGCCTGTTGTTTTGGCTCTCTGTTCTAAAAAATGTGGAACCAGGGATGGGAGAAATGAAGCTGATGTGCCTTCACCACTATCCTGTCTTTCCTCGTCCGTGTCTGAAATTTCCCATTCTGTGGATGAGTTTTGATACTCTACTGTTCCTTTTTGAGATTTTGATTTGTTGGCAAACTTGTACCTGCAAATTTCCCCCTGTTTGAAATCTTTCGTATCCCTTACAAATTCCTGCGTTTCCTTTCTTTAAGTTCAGCTGTAAACGTATCTATGTTAGATTTTAGCTTGGTCTCTAGTTCATTGAACTTAGGGTCAGTTCTCCAGTTATAACCTCTTTAAGTTTAGTTTCCAACTCTGTGTTGTGTTACTAGTCTCTCTTTTTGGTAACTCACTAACAGCTGCATCAGCATTATAGAACATTGAGTTAACACTAGCTCCCATGAGTGATGGAACTTGTCATCAACTTTTTGGTGTGCTGGTGGGAGGTTGACTCTAAGGTTTCTAGGTATTATATCTACTTTGAGATAGTTCTCAAAACTACTTACCTCCCACCAGGTTTTTAGCTGTGATTTCAGAGTTTTGTCCAGTTCGGTAAAAAAGTTAGAGACATCAGGTTGGACACTTGTGTCTATAGGCACGTGCTCGGATGAGAAAAGATTATCTGCCTCCAGTTGTCAGTCCTGATAGTTGGGCAAACATGACAGAAATCCTGACATAATAAGTAGTTGAGCGAGCTGGGGGCAGGAAAAGGGTCCAGGTGACCCTAGTTACAATGAGCTCACTACTGTATGTAGGCACCCACGCTTCAGCTATGTGATGGGTAGGTGTTGGTGCTAATTGGGGCAAAATATATAGACAACCAGACAGAAAAGAACCCCAATAGAAGCACTCTATCACCTTGTGAGATGATTGGTTAGTTAAAATGTAATTTTATTAGAAACAAGGTAAAACAAGGGGGTTTAAAACAAGGATTAAACTATTATACAGCGCACTGTAAACCCTTATTGTGAGGTATGTGAACCCCGGGTTATATCATATAGTGTCCCAGTGTTATGTGAACTCACTGGCCCTAGTGATACTTATATAAAGAAATCCTCTAGGGATATGAAATGGGTGAGAGAATATAGTTTGGAACCTTAAATGTAGTGCCAGCACTTATAATGAAGTAATAAGGCGCAGTAGGATTTTTCCTTGGCCGGTAAGGCTAGTATTCTCAACAGTGCCTTCTACTGTCACACAGTTATATTATCTCCGAAGCATAGTGTCAGCTTAAGATCTGCCATTTGAGATCTCGGCTTAAACGACTATTTGTGTTACTACACACACGGACTTACTTTCTACACAAGGCATATTTGTATTTGGTCATAACACTAATTTAGACCATTTAGTCCGTTCTCTGTATTGGTGCATAATCTACTTTCAATTGCAACAACAACTATGATCTGGGCACCTGGCCGCAGTCTCAGTCAGCTTTGTGCTAGGTTGTAATACCGCTATTGCGCCTTACTACTTCATTATAACTGCTGGCACTACATTTAAGGTTCCAAACTATATTCTCTCACCCATTTGATATCACCTAGAGGATTTCTTTATATAAATACCACTAGGGCCAGTGAGTTCACATAACACTAGACACTATATGATATAACCCAGGGTTCACATACCTCACAATAAGGGTTTACAGTGCGCTATATAATAGTTTAATCCTTGTTTTAAACCCCGTTGTTTCTAATAAAATTACGTTTAACTAACCAATCATCTCACAAGGTGATAGAGTGCTTCTATTTGGGGTTCTTTTCTTTCTGGTTCCCTGAAATGTTGAAATACAAATGTTACGTTATTTTAAGCTACTAATGTACTTCTTTACTCAATGTGCATTTCTTTCCATTCAGATGGATCCATGAGCAGAAATACACCTGCAGGATGTCACACCCGTCTCTGCTCGCCAAATTGTGTAAATGAAGAGAACAGTGTTATTACTCAGGATCAGGGAGAAAATAGCTTGACGCTAAATAAACCAAGAAACACTATGGGAATTTTGGCTAAGGAATCATCTTCATGGGAAGAAGGAAATCTCACAGCCTCCCACACTGATACGCTCAGAGAACATACAGGGACAGAATCTGCAGGTACTCGTATTATGGAGTGTGACAAAGGAAACGCTAATGCACAGAAAATTCACAAGAACTTGGCAGTAATGAAGTATAAATGCAGTGATTGTGGTGCAAACTTTAATAATGAAACCGCTTATACAATTCACCAAAGCGAACACACCACAGCGAGGCGGCACAAGTGCTCTGAATGTCAGAAAAGTTTTACTTTTAAATCGCTTCTGGTTAGACATCAGATAATTCACAACAAAGAGAAGTTGTTTGTTTGCTCTGAATGTGGGAAATGCTTTGTGTGTAAAGCATCTCTTGTTAGACATCAGAGAATTCATTCAGGAGAGAAACCGTTTCCTTGTTCTGAATGTAAAATCTGCTTTAGTAGTAAGAGTGATCTTATAAGGCACAGGAGGAACCACACAGGAAGGGCATTTGTTTGCTCTGAATGTGGGAAATGTTTTAACTACAACTCACAGCTTGTTAGACATCAGAGAATTCACACAGGAGAGAAACCGTTTTCTTGTTCTGAATGTAAAATATGCTTTAGTAGGAAGGAAACTCTTACCATGCACAGGAAGATCCACACAGGAGAAAAGCCATATCTTTGCTCTGAATGTGGGAAGTGTTTTACCTACAAATCATATCTTGTTAAACATCAGAGAATTCACACAGGAGACAAGCATGTTCCGTTCTCTGATTAACCATTTGCTTGCTGTAATTTTTTATTTTATTTCTTTTAGAACTTGTATTTTATTAAAGTTTTGCACAGGTAATAGCAATGTAAACAAAAAAGGAAAGGGAAGGGGTACAGAAATTGAAAAAAAAAGTTAGGGTGGAGGTTACAGTGCCACCATTAGATTGTATATACAGGCAATATTGTGCGTTTTTTACAGTGAAACATAAAGTCGAGTGTAATAAAAATGTTGGATATGAAGTATTTTTATCAATCTGGTACTTCAGGGGTTAACGTTGGTTAGAAATTATGTTAAAAATTCAAGAAATTGTGTGTATGACAGGTCAAAATCCTTCCTGCGTCTCTGCTGATCTACAACTTGGGCTTAATTGGGGGTGGGATGGGGAGCTGTTGGCCCACTAAAAGTAAAATCTGTATAGTTTTGAAGGCTTTGGATGCTAGCCGTATCCTGGGCTATCAACCTCAGAGAAACCCGTGATATTCATGAATAATCACTTGTGCATCGCAGAGAGATGTGACAAACAGGTCACCATTGACAGTAGTTGGAGGACTTTATTTAAAAAAAAAAAAAAAGCCTTCCCCCTTCCTCTCCCCCTTAATTTAATTTATCTTATCCCATATTAGTCTCAAATTTGATTTCTATTAATAATTTGATGTAATTTTATTTTATAATATTTGAGGGGGGAAAAAAGAGAGTGAAGTTGATGTTGATGTTGATTTTGCTCTTTTGTTTTGTTTATTTTATGTTGTTTTTAAGTTGTTCCTATACAATGTTGAATACCAATAAAAATGTATTTGAAAAAAAAATGAGAATACCATGTGAATAATAACAGGTACATATTTGGCATCGTTGCAATTAGACTAATCAAATGATGTATGTACTGTATGTCTTTACTTATAGAACAATAGATGTACAGTACCAGGGCACTACAGATTTTGTAAAAAAAAAAAAAGAGATCAGTGCTGACTCCTCTTTCTTAGCATTAATTTTGCTCCGGTGCTCAATGAACCGCGTTTTTAGCATCCTGCCAGTTTTACCAACGTATACTAGCCCACAAGGGCATTTCATGGTATATATGACGTTGGTTGTAGTACATGTTATTCTGTTATTGATTTTGTATTTCTTCCCACTTCCAGGATGACAAAATTCGTCCCCAGTATTTAGACTGGGTCTCTTAGACCTAATAGAAAATCCACAAAGGGATAGTTCAGAAAGGATAAATATCGTCAGCAAAGACACTACCACCAGTAGGTTTATTTATTTATTACGAATAGCATTAATAAACATTGGAGGCTTTTACAGCATGATGAATCATTAGGCACGATATGTAAAGAAAAACCTAGATTTGCTTATCAAAGAGGACAAAACATTAGGGACATTCTGATCTGTGCAGATGATAAAAACATTACAGTGCACCACACTTTCCTCCAGCCTAAGTCAGGTTGTTATAAATGCTGTGGATGCTCCGTGTGGAGCAGTCTAAATACTGGGGATTAAATTTGGTCATCCTAGAAGTGGGAAGAAATAAAAATCATAATAGAATACATGTACCACACCAACGTCATATATACCATCAAATGCCCATGTGGGATAGTATACGTTGGTAAAACTGGCTAGATGCTAAAAACGCAGTTTATTGAACACCGGAGTTAAATTAATGCTAAGAAGGAGGAATCAGCACTGATCTCTCACTGCACTGATCTTAAACACACCGTGTCATCCCTTAAATTAATAGGAATTGAACACGTGTAAAAAAAACTGTATCGGGGATAGAGAAGGACACTGTTCTTCTACAAAGAGAAGCGTTTTGGACATTCACGCTTGACACTGTTTTCCCCAGGGGGCTTAATGACTATATGTCCCTTAATAGTTTTTTTAGATATCAGGTAATGTGAGCATATGTGCTTGTCTCCAATCCATAGGATCACTGGCTGCTGCTGCTGCTGCTGCTGCTGCTGATGATGATCTCCTCCTCATTTCTTCCCATCTTCTTTTGTTACATTTATTTTATTTTGTGACATCTATTTTGTGAAATTTATCCGATTATGGATTATTTTGGTATTTTCCAACTAGATCTCTCCTCCCCTCCCCTTCCCCATATTTTATTATGGGGGCTTGGGGTTGTGTTTTTAATGTGGTGGGTGTAGCACTTATTTATTGACTGGACGCTCACTATGGTCCTCGTTGTCTTTCTTTTTCATGTGAATGTCATACCCATGCCACGTATCCCTCCTCAATGAACTCTAATATGAAGGTGGAGGATGCACAGACCCGCAGATGCTACTGCGCATGTGCGAAGATGGATCGTGACATGATGACTGGTGCGCACGGCACTTGTGGCTGGGATCCCCACTCTCCACACTGACGGATGTATCGGAGGGAAGTGTCGCAAGACAGACGGGCCAATTGGGATCCAGGACCGAGGACGCGACGTGATGACGTCATCCGGATGGAAGCAGGGAGCATGATGTGAGGGCGCACACAGTGGAACACGGAAAGGACTGAGGGACACACGTGGGAGAACCGGACAAGATTTTAAGTAATTTCACCTGTGTTTGGGACTACATATAGTGGACATTTTGTAATTATGGGACCAGGACCAGGAGCACCGGTAACTGCAAGTATATTAACTTTTTCATGGTAAGCAGCATTATATCTCTCATGCATTTACTTATATAACGCAATTAATGTACATGGCGCTTCACAGTAGTAATAGACGTGACTATCCTATAAATAACAAATTATATAAATAACAGATCATGGGAATAAGTGTATCAGACTTAAAAATTCACATTTAGAAATAGGAGTCCCTGCTCTGAAGAGCTTACAATCTAATTGGTAGGTAGAAAGGTCGTACAGAGACAGTAGGAGGGCATTCTGCTAAGTGTGTCTGCAGGGGACCAAGCTTTATGTATCAGGTGTATAGTATTAGCCGCGGAGATACTCATGCTTCGTTAAGCAGGTGTGTTTTAAGGTGGGTCTTAAAGGTGGATACTGTCAGGATCGCCGCTAGGTTCCGCCCTCAACACGCGGCAGTACCTGTGATGCACGCAACCCTGTCTGTGCATGCGCTCCGACACAATACTCCGCCTGCGGAGGCACGCCCCCACCGCGCCTACTCTCCCTGGCAACACGCCTGCCCTGCGCCGCACTCCTCGTGCGCGCGCGGCAAAGAAGACTAATAACATCAGCTGTGTTACACCTGCAGCCAATCCAGCACCATCCTATCGGCTGGTAGCTTGTGTGAGGCCATCATCTGCTGGTTGCTGATTGGTCTTCCCTGCCTACTTATGCCTTGTCAGTCTCTGTGCACATCGCTGAGCATAAACTATTGTTAATGTGCTGTGCTTACTACTTCCTGGATCTTGCTTGTTTTGTGCCTTGTCTGGCTTCTGTTGTGACCCCTGCTCGTACCTGGATCTGTCTCTTCTCTGCCCCAGAACTTCGGCTTGTATTGGATTCCTGCTCTCTCCTCTCCTTGACCACGGCTTACGGATAACGACTACTCTTCACTCTCCAACCCCGGACAACGACATACCCGACTTCTCCTTCCCTGACCCGGCTACAGGACTCTGATTAAGCACTCCGGACCTGGTCCTGTGGTTGTAGGGCGGTGGTTTTATACATCCCCACCTCAGTCCCGTGGTCTAGTCCAGTTTGTGGTGAGCACACGTGACAGATACAGAGGGTTCTAGTCGGGTGTTGAGGGGAAGGGCATTCCAGAGATGTGGGGAAGTCCATGAGAAAGGTTTAAGGCGGGAGAGGGCTTTAGATACAAAGGGGATAGAAAGAAGACATCCTTGAGCGCAAGAGTCGAGATGGTGTATAGCGAGAAATTAGGGCTGAGATGTAAGGAGGGGCAGAAGAGGGTAAAGCTTTAAAAGTGAGGAGGAGAATTGAGTGTGAGTTGCGGGATTTGATAGGAAGCCAGGAGAGGGATTTCAGTAGGGGAGACGCTGAGACAGATTTAGGAAAGAGATAAGTGATTTTGGCAGCAGCGTTAAGAATAGATTGGAGGGGGGACAGGTGAGAGGTGGGAACGCCGGACAGCAGAAGGTTACAGTAATCGAGACAGGAGAGAATGAGGGCCTGTATCAGAGTTTTAGCAGTCGAGCAACAGAGGAAAGGGGGTATATTTGTAATATTGCGGAGGAAAAAGCAACAGGTTTTAGATATGTTTTGAATGTGAAAGGACAATCTGAGAGAGGAGTCGAGTGTGACCCCTAGGCAGCGTGCTTGGGCAACTGGGTGAATGATGGTACTTCCAACAGTAATGTGGAAGGAGGTAGTGGGGTCAGGTTTGGGATGAAATATGAGCTCTGTTTTTGACATGTTGAGTTTAAGTCGGCAGAGGGCAATCCAGGATGATATTGCAGAGAGACATTAGTAAACTTTGGTCTGTACAGCAGGTGTAAGGTCAGGGGTTGAAAAGTAAATATGTGTGTCATCAGCATAGAGGTTATATTTGAACCCGAGAGATGTGATTAGGTCACCTAGAGAGAGTGTGAACAGAGAAAAGAGAAGAGGTCCCAGGACCGAGCCCTGGGGTACCCCACAGAGAGATTGATAGACGAGGAGGAGGTGTTATCAGAAGAGACACTGAAAGTATGATGGGAGAGGTAAGAGGAGATCCAGGATAGAGCTTTGTTATGAATTCCAAAAGTATGGAGAATGTGGAGAAGAGGGTGGTCCACGGTGTCAAATGCTGCAGAGAGGTGCAGTAATAATTGCAGAGTGTAATGACCTCTGTCTTTGGCAGCATGGAGGTCATTAGTTATTTTAGTGAGGGCTGTTTCGGGGGAGTGAGCAGTGCGGAAACCAGATGGAAGAGGGTCTAGGAGAGAATGTGAAGCAGTTAAAAGGGCAGTTAAAATGTGGAATTCGTTACCCATGAAGACTGTGATGGCAGATACAATAGATTTGTTCAAAAAAAGGTTGGACATCTTTTTAGAAAGGAAAGATATACAGGGATATACCAAATAAGTATATATGTTGATCCAGGGATTAATCCGATTGCCAATTCTTGGAGTCAGGAAGGAATTTATTTTTCCCCTTATGAGATATCATTGGATGATGTGACTCTGGGGTTTTGTTTGCCTTCCTCTGGATCAATAAGTATAGATATATGATAAAATATCTGTTTTCTAAATTTAACATAGGTTGAACTTGATGGACGGAAGTCTTTTTTCAACCTCATCTACTATGTAACTATGTAGAATAGGTAGTGAGAAAGTGGAGCAAGACATTCAAGGAATTTAGAGGCAAAAGGCAGGAGAGAGACATGTCGATAGTTAGAAAGACAGGTAGGGTCAAGCTTGCTGTTTTTGAGTAATGGTATAACTGTTGCATGTTTGAAGGAGGAGGGGAAAGGTACCAGAGTACAGGGAGGATTTAAAAATCTGTGTGAGCGTAGGGATTATAGTAGGAGCTAGAGGTTTTAGGAGATGGGAGGGAATAGGGTCAAGACGGCAACTGGTAGAGGGAGAAGAGGAGATCAGCAGTGACACATCCTCCTCTGTGACAGTGGAAAAAGAGTCAATGAAGGCAGGAGGAGTTAGGAAGCTGTGTAGGGTGGGAGGAGGATACAGAGGGGGGTGTTCTGATGTATGTGTAACGGATTTTCTGGCCTAGCCTGACCCACCCAATCTCACATTGGCCCCTGTGGTCTAACCAGTCCCCATTACATGGTTGTGTCTGGTGGTGCACCTGTTGGCAACAGGACTCCTGAGTCTCCCGCATGATGTTGTATGGGGATTGCCAACCCAGACAGGCAGCTGAGGTAGTGTGCATGAGTCCTACCTATATCCAGTGCAGCGCCTCCACCTCATCAGGATCTCTGCGTCCGCAGGAAGATGTGACTGATGAGGAACTCCTCTGTGGTGCCTCCTCCTGTGCAAGAACTTCACACCCACACAGCAAGGATTTGTTGAACTTGAGCATCTTTATTGTAGTTGCGGTATGGGCTAGCTGCCCCTCGCAGTGATGGACTCAGCCGCACATCTCGGCACGTGATCCCTTCAAAGGTACACCCTCCCAATGGAGTGGGATCCCCTCTCCCCTCAGGGAGATCACCCCTGTGCCAGGTCCCTGGACACAGTATGGCGTTAACAACTTGATGCTGATTTATCAGTATAGGGCCACTAGTTACAGCACTAGCGCCCTCTTTCCCCCAGGTCTCAACGTAGACCTGCTCCTTACTCCAACACACTAACTTTGAACAGTGTTATGGAACAAGAACCACATTTCTGACTCACCCCCCTCTCTCCTTTGCGGCGTCTGCCTGTCAGATTTTATTCCCAGCTGCATGGAGTCTGCAGACACATACTGTGCCTGTGTAACTTGCAACAATGTTGCATTCCTTGCCTGCGAGCATGGAATCAGTGAGCTGCTACAGCAGTTTCTGAGATCCTCACCAGAATGGGCTAGTCTGCCCCCCCTCCTGTTTGTTCAGACATGGTCTGCCCCTAGACTATTCCTTTACCCACACTGCACCTCACTTCCTTTTCCACCCTGGAGACAGTGAGTAAAAAGAACCCCTTCTCTGTTTATCCCCCTTGGTGAGGCCATCTCTTTTTACCGGTTTCTAACTAATAATCACCACTACACACCATCCACAAGTATCTGTACCCTGCTACCTTTTCCCAATAAAGTGGATGTAACCCTTTTTGTGAACCGGCCGACCCACCCAATCTCACATTGGCCCCTCGTGGTCTAACCGGTTCCTTTCCCCGCAACACACCTGCTCTAAGGGATTACTGGTAACTGCATAACGTCGTGACCTCCATTCCTGACAAATTCCAGGGCTCATACACATCAGGGTGTAACCCCTGGCAGTCTCTCTCATCCTCGGGGATGGAACACTCCATTTCTACAACAGAGTCCTCTGCCGCTGGCGGTTTGGGTTGCAGGAACTGCGCCGCACAGTCAGGACACTTAGGCCCTTGGGTCAGCTCACCAACGGCACACTCACACTCATTCAGACGGCCGTGCAGGCATTCTTCCCCGTCTACCACGGTCAGCGTGAGGGCAACTGGTGACTCAGATGCTCCGTCCAGCCAGCCACCCCTCGCTTTCCATTCTTTTAACGCACACGGGCACACCACCATTGGCAAGACTAAATGGGGGGCCCGTACGATTCTATACAGCCAAGGGTGGTTTTCTCGGCATCCCTTGCTTTCCTTAGGGGGAACAGAAATTTCTGATTTCTGCTCAAGACACTCCCTCCCCCTGGTGGACTCTAGAGGAGGGGCAGCACAGTCTTTTGGGGAATGTTGCAAACTCGGTACTGAGTCACTCACAGTGAGGGGGCGGGGCTCGGGTTTTCCCGCCAGTCCTGGATAACTGTTGGCAACATTTTCCCGCGCGGCCGGGAACTTAGCACGTGGCTTTCTCCTCCTTGAGGGCTTCCCCATGGCGAAACAAAAATAGGACACAAATTAGAAAAAAAACATACAGAGCACCCCAGGTCTGATATCTCAGCAGCGCCTCCAAATGTAACCCTTTTTGTGAACCGGCCGACCCACCCAATCTCACATTGGCCCCTCGTGGTCTAACCGGTTCCTTTCCCCGCAACACACCTGCTCTAAGGGATTACTGGTAACTGCATAACACCTGTGGCTCCAGGAGATCTGAGCCTCCGCTAGCTGGGAGCCTGGGGAAACCCTTACCATTACCTGGTGCAGCGCCTCCACTTACCCAGGATCCCCGTTATGAAAGATAGCCCTGGGTAAGAAATACAATAACACACGTATACGATAAACCAATAACTAACACTTTACTTAACACACACACATATAACTCATTACATAACATCACATAACATAACCTGATGCTCTACCCGCATCACCTCAGCCAAATGTCTGGTGTTCCCACCCAGTGTCCTGTGATCCCCCACACCCAATGTCCCGTAAATCCTACGGAGGTCGTGGGTGACTGCGCAGTCACTATATTAAGCTAGGGCCCAGTTGGTGCACTTATAATACTTGAAGATACCTTCCGAGCACTCCGATGCTCGGGACCGCAACTTTCTTCTCAAAGGGTCAGACGTCCGTCTGATCCTTTCCAGGTACTCTGCCGGTGGACCCCAACGAGGGTCCCACCGCTTCACGGGAACTGCAACCGGATCACGGCAACACCAACCGCATGGGAACAGCAACCGCCGCTATCCCTTCCTATCACTAACTACTCCTAGAGTGACAGCAACCCTAACCTAGGGCCTGTCCCTGATGAACCGCAACCTGGGATGGCTTGGGGAAAACTCCTAGGGCCTGTGGAACAATAACCTGCCCCCTCCCCTAGCTACCCAGTCCTATCTGTATCTACAATTCACTAGATACTCCTAAAGCACCTGCAGCCAACATACAGCTCACACTGTGAGCCTGCAGGGATCCACACACACTGCACACACTGCGCCCAGCACATGCAGCGACACATACACACACAGCTGCACGCACACACAGCTACCTGAATGATACACACCATTCACTGGAACCCGCAGCAATTCCACTGCTTGCACACTGTGCCTCTTTGCCAGTGCCCACAGCCCTCGCCGCTGTGGCACTGCCAAACTTGCACCTTCCGCTCCTAAGGGTGACCTCCCTAGCTAGGGCCGTCCCTCTTCAGTTACCCCCTGCCCTTACCGGGAATTGGGGCCTGCCTGGGGATCTAGGGAGAACCCTTACCTCGGTACAGGAGCCACGCGCTCCCTGCACCCTTCCTACTCCTTCCTTCTCCTCTGCCTGACTGTCTCTGCAAAGCCCGGGAAATGTATCTATATTCCCGGGCTGAGCTTCCTCCAGCCCTATTGGCTGCTATCAGACACCTGGTGCCTGTCTCCCTATGCCTCCTGGGAATTGTAGTTCCCAGGGGGCTGTCTATGTATTGGGGCCGCGTGCGCACTAGCCTTGCGCATGCGCGAACTCTCAATGGCCGCCGCAACCTCACTCTCCTCTTCCCTGCCCTCGCGCGATCTACCTCTAGCCGCCGAGTTCCTCCTGCGCATGCGCGACCTGTCTGGGGCCTTCCCTGAGCTTGCCGGTCCTTGCGCATGCGCGAACCTATGCGCAATGGCGGCGCCCTCTCCTTCGCAAGCCGGGCCGGTGGCAACACGATCGCGGCCCTAGCGATGGCCCGATCGCGTCCCCGGCAACCGGCCTGCACCGCAGGGCAACGCGCTACTCCCTGCTCTGGCCCCCACCCTCGCGAAGTGCCGGCGGGTCCGTCGCAGCCTCCGGCGGCACCCGCTACCACACGGCACTCGCGGAGAGGGGCCAGAAAGCTCAAATTTACCTCGGGGCTACATTCTCCCCTTCGCAGAATCCCAACGCCCTCGCTTGGGTAGCAACCATACAGTGGATTATATAATGGAAAATGCATTGTAACCTGTACATCAAACACAAGCAATTCCCCATTTGTACCCAACATCCCCGCATGGATACCCGAGGCCAGCTGAGTCTCAGAGTGGAGTGCCCCTAACAGACTGGGTGACGGTATCCCACCTTGACTCCTGTGAGTCTTTTGGAGCTCAAGACCTGTCCCTTGCACCAACCCACCTTCTCCCTTTCGCAGAAAAAAATGTACGGGGTCCTTGGTATTGACCCCTTCCGGATCCTCCGGTCTCGTCTCACGGGAGACAGGAAGGTTCAGTCTCTTTCATCGGTCCACCACATGGCGAACATAGCGCTCCATCGCGCACCTGGGAGAGGCCACAACTACCAGAGCGGTCTCAACAGAGTCTTTGTCCTTGTCTTTGTCTTTGTCAGCAATCCCTTTAACGGTGACTTCTTCCGCGGACGGCACCACTTCTTCGGGTAGGCCCGGGTCTTGAGAAGGCCAAGCTTGGAGACTCCTCGTGCAGGAGTATGTGTCGCTCCGGTCCGCTACACCGGATACCTGGATGAGGTTGGATTCGTTCCACGATCTGCAGAGATCTTCTGGGGGAGACACCTCCACCAGGACGCGATGACGGGGTGAGCCCATCGCCCGGGTGACCCTACCTTTGGAGTCACCAGGCTCCACGATCACCGGGGAGCTCACACCCGACACCCCTGGGGCAGTCAACTTACCCCTATCGTTGTCGGCAGGTACTGATCCCAAGCCTGGGACCGCTGGTACCTCGATGGTAGGCCGGACTGGCCGTTGCAGGGCACACGGGCCCACATCATGGTCTGCATCAGTTGAGGTGGTTGCCTCGGTGACCTCACTGGAGTGGTCCGCCGGCAGGCGCATCACCACGCTCGGTTGGTCGCTAGAATCACCACACATGGGCGGGGGTATAAACACCTTACCCTGGCCTTCCGGGATCTGGGGTTCTGGTCTCGGTGGTTCTTGCTCGGGAACCGGGTCTGGAACCGACATCTGGGGTCCCGACATCTGGAGCTCCGCCTTCAGCGGCTCCGGCTCAGCGTCTAGAAAGTCCATTTGGGCACACGGCCCCTCCACCACCTCCATCGCTGAAGTGGAAAAATTAGTAGCGGCTTCACCCACCTTGGTAGCACCATCAGGCGCCTCTTTCTCCGCAGGTCCCGCCATCAGAGGTTCCTGCTCCTCCATTTGCACGTCCCCTTTGAGAGGGTCTGCAACAGTGGTCTGGACACACGGGTCCCCGGAGGCCTCTGGAATTAAGACAAACTGAGGACAAGTATCATTTACTGTAGGAGGGAGGTCCAGCTCCTCCTCTTCTTTCTCGGCTGGTTCCGCCGCCTGGGGCAGGATAGGCTTTAGGAACCAGGCCCCGCAACACTCACATTGGGGCTCCCACGCCAGTGCCTCCCTCCGGGAACAGCCACATTTGAGGCTCCAACACTGGGTAAACGTTTCTCCATCCACCTCAGTTGACCTGAAACCTAACTGTAACTGAGATGGTTCGACTCCATCTTTAAGGGCTTCACTCAGGCAGGGGCACATTAGCGTCGTGACCTCCATTCCTGACAAATTCCAGGGCTCATACACATCAG